>CAUYQG010041898.1:0-24443 GCA_963574415.1 Tarsius wallacei | reverse complement strand
AGCAGCCAACAGACACATGAAGAAATGTTCAACCTCACTAATCATCAGGGAGATGCAAATCAAAATCACACTGAGATATCACTTAACTCCAGTCAGAATGGCAATTATCAATAACTCAAAAAATAACAGTTGCTAGAGAGGGTGTGACAAAAAGGGAACACTTCTACACTGTTGGTGGGAGTGTAAACTAGTGCAACCTCTGTGGAAAGCAGTGTGGTAATAACTAAAAGCTTTAAATATCAACCTCCCATACAACCCCACGATCCCCCTACTGGGAATATACCCTGAAGAATTCAAATCACTCTTTAAAAAAGATACTTGCACACGTATGTTTATCACAGCATTATTCACAATAGCAAGAACCTGGAAGCAACCATGCTGTCCATCAAAAGTGGACTGGATTAAAAAAATGTGATACATATACACGATGGAATACTACGCAGCCATAAAAAAGAACAAAATCATGAATTTCGCAGCAACTTGGATGGAACTAGAATCTATAATACTGAGTGACTTCTCACAGAAACAAAGATCTGAGTATCACATGTTCTCACTCATATAGTGAACTTTGAACATCCAGTGTAATACTGTAAGAAAATGACTGACAGAGATGGGAAACTATGGGGGGGTGGGGAAGGAAGATGGGATTAATGGTAGTCAATATCAGTCTGGGGATGGGAAGACACCTCTTGTCAACAAGGGTGCCTGAACGAAACATAGTTGTATACCTAATTCTTGACTGTACCCCACAATATCATAATAAAAAATACCTATTAAAAAAATAAATAAAAATAAATAAATTATTTGATCGTAAGGAACGTACCCCATTTGATCACTACCTTACAGTATCTAATTTTGACCACAGTGTCCAGCACATTTAGATATTAAAATAATCAGTTATGTAACGATAAAATAAGTATTTTGTAATGTTTTTCACGAAAATATTTTAAAATGTGTAATCGAATGTAACAAGCATTTTACTTGATAGAGGTTTCTATTTTTTTAAATTTTACTGTGAATATAAATATGCTTATATTCAAATATTTGGTCTTACCTCTATGGCTCTCTTCAGTTCCATGTATACTTCAGTATTTCCAATTTTTATGTACTTTATTATTTTTTCAAGAACTATTTTAATTTTTTTCTTGATTTGTTTTTCTTTCATTTTTAAAATTTATACTAAGAACTTTGTTATATTAAAAGTTTATAAATATTCTCTCTTGCATAGATTTTTAATAATTTTATTTTACATTTATATCTTTAATATGTCTTGAGTACATCTTGAAGATAGTCATGATGTGAAGAGATAAAATACACTGATTTTTAAAAATCTTATCACTTTTAATTTAATACATTTTCCTTCGAAAATATGTACAATATAATCTTAAAAATTATTCTAGTAAAATACAGAAATATGCACAAATCATAACTTACAGGTCTGTACTTTTTCTTTCTTTTTTTTTTTTGAGTTGGAGTCTCATTCTCACTCAGACTGGAGTGCAGTGGCACACTCCCGGCCACCGCAGCCTCGACCTGCTGGGCTCCGGCGATCCTTCTGCCTCAGCCTTCCAAGTAGCCGGAACTACAGGCACGCACTACCACACCATGCTAATTTTTTGATTTATCGTGGAGATGAGGTCTCGCCGAGTTGCCCAGGTGGGTCTCGAACCTGCGGGCTCAGACAATCCACTCACCTCAGCCTCCCAAAGAGTGGGATTACAGGCTGAGACACTGAGCCCGGCTTGGTCTGTAATTTTTCACACAGTGAACATACTAATGCAAACAAGACTTACCTAACAATCTTCCTAGACCTGATATTTTTGGAGACCTACATAATGATAAACTGAAAAAAATGCGATTCTAAGATGTGATGGGGATGCATGTGATATAAAATGAATTAACTGAATTCAAGATATTGGTCTTGTGTGGCCTTCTTTATAATCTCTTCTCAAAAGCAATGCTACCATCTTTACCTCTTCTACCATAGTGGTAAAACTGAACTTTAAACAAATGAAATTATACAGTATACACTCATATATCTAGCCTTTTACATTAATATTGTTTGTGAGTCATCCCTATTATGGTGTGTGGCAATAATAAACATTCACGTTTATTAAAATACAGTCTATATGATGTTAATACAGATTCAGTGTTTCATTCAACATGTGTAATCATTTCTGTTAGGTTTATGTCTAGGAGTGGACTTGTTGTCATTTTCTTGGCTTTAGTATATACAGCCAAATAATTTTGGTTATCTTGGTTTAACATTTTCTCATTGGTACATAAAAGTCTTAGGTAGTTCATATTTTCAACAAATATTTGACCTTTTCTTTGTAGCCATTTTGATTTGAGTAACATTTTAATGTGGTTTTAATTTGCATTTCCTTGATGATTAGTAAAATTAAACACATTACCATATGTGTATTTGCTATTTGAAAGTCATCTTTTTGAAATGCTTGTGTGTATGTATACATACGCTATATAGTCATGTGCCTTATAACTGTTTTAGTTAATAATGGACCACATACACGATGATGACCCAGTAAGATTATAATAGAGTTGAAAATTCCTGTTTCATAGTGATGTATTAATGATCTTGTCCTTGTGTAGCCTAGGCTAGTGTGTGTTTATATCTTCATTTTTAACAAGAAAGTTTTAATAGTAAAAAAATAAAATAAAAATAGAAAAAAGCTTATAGAATAAGCCTATAATGAAATAAAATATTTTGGAATTTCTGTATCCTGTGTTTGTGTTTTAATCTAATTGTTATTAAAAAGAGTCCAAAAGTTAAAATAAAGTATTTATAAAGTGGAAAAGTTGCCATAAGCTACTATTGAAAGAAGAAAAATATTTTTATGTTTATCGTAAGCTAAGTGTGCAGTGTTTAGAAAGTTTGCAGTAGTGTATAGTAATGTCCTAGGCCTTATTCACTCACCACTCACTCGCTGACTTACCCAGAGTAACTTCTATTGCTGCATTCTCCATTCATGGTAGGTACCCTACACAGGTACGCCAATTTTTATCTTTTATATTATATTTTAACTGTACCTTTTTATGTTTAGATATATGTCCAAATGTTACCACTGCATTACAATTGCCTACAGTATTCAGTACAATAACATTCTGTACAAGTTTGTAGCTTAAGAGCAATAAGTTATACCTTATATCAGCTAGGTTTGTGCAAGTACACTCTGTGGCATTTGTACAATGACAAAATTATTTAACAACCCATTTCTCAGAATGTATCTCCATTGTAAAGTGACACATAACTCTACATAGAACATAAAATTTTGATTTAAAGGTCAGTCATCATGACTAAAATTTATGAAAGTACTAGAATATAAATTTCTCTATAGAGAGATCACATTTTTCTTTGCAAAATGGATGAAGCAGTGACTGAGCTGACTTGAACCTGATTTGCAGCTTTAGATAATTTCTGTTTTCTTCTAGTTAATCTCTGACTTCGTGGCCCAGCTCTCCCAATTTTTTAATTGAGAAGTTGTATTTATCAGAGATCGAGCAGCCTAGCAGGCTGGACTCCAGTCACTGTCTTGAAACACCTCAAGGCTTCCAAACACTATGTTAGACTCCAGAAAATTTCTGCCTGGGTTCTCAGTCTCCTACCCTACACTGCTTAAGAACAACAAACATTTTGGTAGAAAATCTGATGTAATTTTGAGCTTAGTTCTATTTCTTTTCATTGGAATCCTCATCCCTCAAGTCTCTCTATATTTTTTTCTTTCCAGCTGTGTAAAATTGCCAAGAGTTTGCTAAGTGTTATACCTATTAGTAGAAATTTGTCCAGCCCACACCTAGAAGCTGCGACTCGTCTGGAATATGTTGCTGCAGTACGTTAGCCTTGTTTTTCTTTGTTTGCATTTTTTTTCTGTATAAGTCCTATTGCCTCAACAGCTCACCAGTGTTTTCAAATGGTTTTTGTTTTAATTTTTACGTTATGTGAAATCTGTGCTCAGTGGAAGAAGTGGTTCCCCCAAAGTGACTTTTGCACTATATGATATATTGTTAAATACTAAAACAAGAAAGTAAACTCTATATGTGTTGATTTGTGTATATGGACACTTTAAAACAAACTGACCATGCACACAATTAAAATAAATTCTGCTAATTTTTATTCTAGAGGTAGAACTATTAACTGTTGTTCATTTTAATTGTATTGAATATTATATTACTGTGAGTTCTCAAAATTTCAAATAATAAAAAGAAACTAATCTCAGCAGAAATAAATTTAGATAGTATGACATCATGTTAATAGCATTTAATATCAATACATTTAGCAATATAAACAATATTTATATTATTTATTATGAAATGTTTATGAGCACTATAAAAATTAGATGAATGTAATTATTTGGAATTTTAAACTTATCTTTTTATAATTTGATGAAAAAATGTATTTAGTGAGGGTAAACATTTTGTTTTACTCTATCAACGATAACTTTAAACATTATATAGAATTTTCAATTGTGACTTTATTACAAAGTTTTGTATATTTTTCCAAAAAGGTTATATTATTGTGTATTACTAACTAGAGTTAGCATGGCCCTCTAAAGGTCATGCTAGTTACCTCTAGTGTTCCTTTGTGAAAAAGAATTCTGCATTCCTGGTGTTTTTAGCGATCAAATATTTGGCTGCCAATGTTGAATTTCTTGAAAGCCTTCTTTCTTAATAAAACATGAGCTTGAACCCTATGATATTACCAGAAAATAATTCTTTGGCAAAGGCGTAGATTGGAAAGCATGCAAGAATATTCTAAATAGTTATGTTAGTGACTAGCCTAAAGAGCTTTCAAAATTGCAGGGAGTCGAGATTGGGAAAGTTTGTGGGGTGGAGGCTAGACAGGGTCTTGCATGTCACACTAAGGAGACTGGATTTCATGTTGAAGGTATTAAGGAGTTGCTGAAGGTTTCAAAACTGGAGAGTATATGTTCAGAGTAATGTTTTAGAAAGAACAGGCATGGAAGAGTGTAGATAATGTATTAGGATGAAGAGAAAGGAAGATACACTAGGGGCAATTGCAACAATTCCATTAAATGAATACTATTAACAGCAATATGTTGTATATTTCAAAATAGCTAGAAGAGAAGATTTGAAGTGTTTCCAACACTAAGAAATGATACATATTTAAGGTAAAAGATACCCCAAATACCCTGATTTGATCATTACATGTCATATTAATGTATCAAAATATCACATGTACCTTTTAAGTATGTACAATTATTATCAACAATTAAAAATGCTTTAAAAAAGAAAAAGCAAAAGTAAAGATGCTCTTTTAGTTGTTGTTCGTTGGTTTATAATTATTTTAACTTAGACTGACAGTTATATACTGCTAGTGTATCTTTCATATAATATGCATATATAGGTATACATTTTTGATGTTTTAGTGTCAGTGATGCAAAGATCAATATTAAGCAATATATTTTCAGAATATCTTATATAAAGATATTGGTAGAAAAATTATGTTGGTTATCTTAAAGCTTTGTTTATTTGACATACAATTAAACTGTTCAAAGTTGGCATTAAAATATTTTTAGAAGTTTTCAACATTTTATGGAAGAACATACAATTACCGTTTTAAACTATTGGTTTATAAATATTGTTACTATTGAGCTTATGTTAAGTATTCAATTTAATGAAAACATCTTTTGACTGCATCAAATTTGGGACATTATACAGTTAAGTTAATAATTATGAAGTAGATGTGGATGTAGTAAAACGCAAGAAACCTTTACTTATTAGTAGATCATTTTTTCATGTTTTTAAGATGGGAGAGAATAGCTTCAATGGATTTCTAAAATGCATAGTAGTTAGAGAAAAAAAATTAGGTCATGATACATAAATGAGTACTGGTACTTAAGTTTTGAAATGTACAGATAATTACTTACCCAGAGTTTTAAAAAAAATGTAGCATGTATATTTTTGGAAGGTATCAGTACATCATTATTACAATTACTGAAAGCTGAACAGTATAATGGATAAGAGTCTAATATTAGGGATGAGATTGACTCATCCCAAATCCCAGTTCTACCATTAACTAGCTGCATAATTTTACAAAGTTACTGTGTCTCAGTTTCCTCGTCTTTACAGTTAAGGAAATAACACCAATTGTTAGGGTTGATGTTGGGATTAAACTATTTTGAATGAGGTGCTTTGAATAGAAATATGTTTTTGCTATTATTATCATTGAGATCAAATATTGAAATATTTTGTGAAGAAGCCGGGAATGTATTCACAATTATGTTCATTATTATTAACTAGTCATCTTACAGTAATTGAACATTAGAACTTGTTTCTTCCCTCTACCCGTTTGTACCCTATAGCCTACTTCACTTTACTGTTGCCCACCCCAGCACACACACTATTCCCAACTCTGGTAACCATCATTCTACTCTCTAGCTCCATAAGATCAACCACTTTTTAATCTCCCACGTACAAGTGAGAACATGCAATATTTGTTTTTCTATGACTGACTTATTTCACTTAACATGCATCTATATGTATGTATATATGTATTAAAAAACAGATACATATTAAAATCAATCCAATAATACAAAGTTAATTTTAAAATTTTTCTTTTTTATATTATTATTCTCATCTAACATCAAAGGAATATGTCTCCCATGGCCTATGAAATTCTTATTTACTTAATATTAGGCTACAAATGAGGTAAATGATTATGATTCACTAACCCATACCACTGTGGAAAACGAATCCATTATCAAGAGTTAAACAAGTTTATAGTTATTTGATTTTTAGACTAAAACACAAGCACTTTGCAAGTCTCTGCATGAAATTTTCTGATGTCTGATGTTCAAAGCAAGGCAAATCCAGAGTAAAAGTGAAGGAAACTTCCAAGTGCATGGATGCAGAGAAGCATGATGCAGTTTGGGAAGGTATTGTTGCAACAATCCTGCACAGTGTTTCCCTGGAACCAGTGATTTACAACCTTGTATGTGAAATACATATTAATTCCCTTCTAAGATACTTAAAGTCTTATCTAATCATCACATCAGGCTCAAGATACAAAATTCTGTGTCCATATGAAGTCTAGTTGTAGATGAGGTGCTTCTGTTATAGATATTCTTTATTCAAAAATCTATGAAGTGAAGATAAGTTATCTAACCCACATATGGCCATACAATGATCTCACATTGTGAGGAAGGCAGAATTCTAAGATGGTCCCCAAGGTCTTAGAGAAGATCTATAAGGCATAGCCTTAACTTTTTCTGAGGTCTAAGATGGTCCCCAAGGTCCATCTTCTGATTCCCTTTCTTTAAGTGTGGATGGAGCCTGTAACTATGATGTTATATCTCTTATTATTAAGTTACCAATTGGTTGACTTTTAGTTAAACAGAAGGACAATTACCCTGAGCAGGTCTAACCTAAATAAGTGAGGCTTTTAAAGGAATGTGAATTATCAGATAGATGTGCTCCTGCTGGCCCAGTAGAAAGCAACCAGCCAGTTTGCAAAGCGGATCATGTTGCAGGACATGGTGGTTTATCTCCAGGCATGAGGTCTTTTATTCTATGATAACAAGAAACTAAATTCTGTCAACATACAGTGATCTTGGAAGTGATATTTGAGCCTCAACAGAAATCACAGCCCATGGACAACACCCTGAATTTGGCCTGGTGACACTCGGAGGAGAGCACTCAGATACCTGGCACCCAGCCTTCTATTTTACAGACATTGTTAGTTGGTGTTAAGGAGTTTGTGGCAATTTGTAATGTAGCAATAGAATACTAATGCACACTCCCACTCATAGAGAAAACAGAACAGGAGAGAGAGTAGTAAGTGGCCCAGAGAAGTCCTGAGATATAGGTGAATATTTCTGACCTCTCTGTTCTAGGCTAAGTGAATGGTCTTTGATTATGCCCCAGATTTGTTCCCTTGGAGTAGTTTCTTAGCCCAGAAGTCTTTGTAGTTCTTGGCTCTACCTTTTTGGATTTTCTTTCCTTTTTCATGGCACGGTTGTTTGTAGAAAAGCATTCCTCTTGATTTGAGCATGCATTTCAAAAACGGGACCAAGAGGTCTCATTTGATTTTGAATTTCCTCAGTCCCTTAGAGTCAAAACTGGTAAAATTTTTAGTAGGACATTTAAATAACTCTGTTAGTTTTTTAATGATATTGGAAAGAGTTTATTCCATGCTCCAAAGGTCGCATTTGTAATTTGTATTATGATATATCTTTCTTTTTAAGGAATGTCATGCTAATGTGTGACAATATTCAATTGATTTGTAAAAGCTGAGAAGATCTATAAGGCATAGCCTTAACATTTTCTGAGGTCTGAAGAAAAGGCCTTACTACTATGCTCTTGCTTTGATCTTTACCTTGAGGCCGCTTAAATGTGCTCAAGATCTGTTGTTACAGCATATTGCCTATAGTTATCATACAATATTGTGCATTTAACCTTTTTTTAGCAGAAACATGGATGGATTTAGAGTCCATCATACTCAGTGATCTACCACAGAAACAAATAACTGAGTACCACTTGTTTTCACTCATAAATGGGTCCTGAACATCTAGCATAATCCTACAAGAAAGGGATTGGCAGTAGCGGGACACTGCCAGGAAGGAAGGGATGGGGGACACATAACATCTGATCCTAATCCTGTGAAATGAGGACCAATGGGAGGCCCAAACTTCACCTGGACATAAAGCACCTATAAACCCAATCCTGATTTGTACCCTGCATCTTTAAAATTAAAAAAGAATGTAGATTTCATTCTGTTTTTAATAACAAACAAGGGAGAAAATAAGGAACTTTTGTAGGTAAAGTGACTTTTATGATTTTGTTTGTGCTGATGGTATCATAGGCATATGCATATGTCCAAACTCATCAATATGTGTCTTTTAAATATATGCAGTTATTTGTATATCAATTATACCTCAATAAAGCTGTTTAGCTTTTTTTGCCAAGTCGAGAAACTGAAAACGAAAAGCTTTATTTTCCAAACCAGCCAAACACAACTCCAGCTTTCCTTTTTGTCATTCTTAAAATAATAAGCATTTGCTTTTTGTCCCTTTTCTTTGTTCTCATGTCTCATCATATACAGCTAATTTAAACCATATTAAACTTTGTAAATACTTCCAGAACGTCTTTAGCCAGAGCCACCAGTTCATTAGGTAGAGTTACTATCTTCCAGGGTCCTACTGCTGGACTTATGTTGGCCAATTATTCTGTCTCTATACAAACATGGTACGCAGTACCTCAGCTCCAAGTGCAACTTGTCAGTTTTTATAGGAGCAATAACAGTTTACAATTCCTCGGCGTTAGGCCTCCTCACGCCTTTTCTCATCTAGTATCTTCTCACTTTTCTTCCAGCATCCATCTACTGACTTACCTCAAAGCAAAGTCACATGTCTTAACTTTTTGTCATAGCAGCACTCCGTTACTATTTCTAATTCTTATGTACATTCACAATTATACACATATGTAACACAAATACACACACACCAAAAATTAGTGACTTAAAACATGAACAATTTTTTTTATCATTCTATGAATCAACAATTTGAGCTGGACCCAACAGTAAATTTCTACTGTTTCTGTCTACAGGAGGCTGTCATTGTGACTGCAGTCATGTGGTGACTCATTTGAGGCTAGATGGACTGAGATGGCCTCATCTGCATATTAGGTGGCTGATGCTAGCTGTTATCAGAGCAAAACATCTACAACTTATTAGCCTGGATTTGTTCATGTGTTGGGAATATTGTTAGAGGGTAAGCCCCAATGCAAAGTTTTCTAGGTCTCTGTGTTTGTCCCAACTCAGGATCTATGTGCAGATGAAACACAAGGTATAGATTCAGTAGATATAGGAAGATTCATTGGGGGTCATTACTCTGACAAATTTCATAATCTGTGAATAAATAGGAATACTCTTAATGCCATGAGTTGAAAATGCTGTGGCTCCTACTCCACCATTATTTAAACCGTTTGGTGCCATGCCTGGATTGACTACATGTATTTTCAATGCAAAGTGGTTACCCTCATTGAGGTCACTTTGGTTGTTTTTTTTTTCCTTAGAACCCACAAAATCTGCTCTGCAATTTTTCCTGATTTCCTGTTAGTGTGCATTGTTGAGGATGAGCAACCATCTCTTTTGATTCCATGTGAATTTCTAGAGGAAATCTGCTTTTATTAAAAAAAAAAAATATATAAGATGTTATTCTGGATATGCTATGACATATCTTTTTTTTTAAATTCTCCTCAAGTGCAGAGTGCTTTCTCCACTAAGGAAGAAGCATTATATCCTCTGGAGTTATAATAATGACTGAATACTCTCAAAATAATTCATATTCTAGTGAGATAATTATTTCTGAGCATCTTAATATTGTAGTAACCCTAATTTAACTTAACGGATCATATTTTTGAAGAAGGCATGAAAGTAGTCTTTCTTCTTTCTGCCATGATTTTCTAATAAAAATTATAAGCTGCCAACATATTTATAAGAATTATTTTTTAATTTTAGTAATTTTAATCAGTCAGTCAGTTCATGTCCTTAATGTATTTCAAACTGAGACAGAATAAAGGAGACACTTTTGTCTTTAGTACCATAGAGTTTAGAGAATAATCCCTGATACTCTACTAGTCATATCTCCTCCACACTGAGTGAAGATAAGAGTTCGGTGATATATGGAATAAAGGAAGATAATATAGAGAAAAAATATCCTATTCACTTTTGAGTCATTTGTTCTGGTCAATTCTATGGTTTATAGTTTTTTAAAGATACATTTGCTAATAATTATCTTTTTATATTTATTTAAAATATAATTTTCTCTGTCACTTGCAATGAACATTTTTCTTGATTAACATAAAAGCCTAATTAAATCATTGATTCTAGGGCTAAAGAAGTCTACATGAGAGGCTATAGCAAGAAATGTTTATAATTAATCACATACTACCTAAAATTAGTGACAATTTTTATTGTAAGTAAACAGCTTATATTTTCATATAGTATGTTCCATCTCAACTCATACTCTTTCTACTAAATTCATTGTTCTGTTCTCTTCTGTGCCATCTGTCTTTTGTTTGGTATCCCTCATACTAGTCAATAATTCCACTTATAAGGGTTTGTGTCTTAGATCTAGGCACTATGCTCAGTGCTAGGTAACAATTATTGGAAAGATATATTTCCCTTGCGCGAAGAGTTTGTCTACTTTAGGAAAAAAGAAACAAACGGTACATTAAAAGGCAATGCTACAAAAGTTGGGGTGATTAAAATCTTATTTACCTTTATTGGGTAATATAAGTATACATATTTATCAAAACTCATAAAACTCCACAAATAACGGAAATATTCTATTGTGTGTAGATTATACCTCAATAAAAATTCATTGTGATGAGTTGCAATAATAGGAGTAAATAATAAAAAAGCATGTATTTTCTTGATTGTACAATTTTGAACCAATTTCTTCTTATTTTCACTTTAAACCTATCCTACTAACTTCTAGTTTGCTTTGCAATTTAACATATTTTTCCTTTCTCTGTTTCCTTTCTTTAGGTTTCTTCCTGTGGTCTTTACCAAATCCTACCAAATTTAAGCTCCAGGCTTAAATTTGATCAAATATTTTTCTAATGGGTCATGAGACTCTTGAATGCCACAAGAAAAGTTTTCTCTGTTAAGTCCATAATATGCCTGACTATAAGGGAAAATTCTACTATAAAGAAAAACTAGGAGAAAAAGGTAAAATGTTGAAAATTTTGAGAAATGTTATAGGAAATGATCCATAAGCAGTAATGTGAGACTGAGAAAATAAGAATAAAAAAATTATACAGTTTAAACACAGTACATGCTTAAACTTTATCTTGGGCATTGTGCATTTTTGTTTTTGATCTATTTAAAATATAATCTTTTTTTGAAATTTTCCTGATCTTTCTTTTAAGAAGGAAAGTATAGCAGAATAAAATAAAGTAACTTCAAGCTAAAAGTAGAGCAATTTAACCACCATCTGGAAAAATGACCCTGACTGTGACCTCCACAGTTATACTTTACTTGGCTCCATGCTCTTTGATGTGGAGCTAGAATCTCACACCAGGAAGTGATTTATATGCATAAAAATGATATCAACATATCCCTAGGGAACCATCTTTATTTATTCACTGTGCATGTTTCTTTAATGGGACTTTCAATAAAAATAAGTACACAATACTTATGTATTTATTTTTCAAGTAATTTTAGATGCATATTTCACCTTTCAAATTCTTAGCAAGATTTTTTTATGTACCAGAAGTATTATTTTGGTTATTAAAGTATCAGTGTCATTTTCAATACTACATAAAGAGTGTTTTTTATTTTTGTTGTAATATTTACCTAGCATATTTTTGAAAATAAAGTCATTTTACAGAATAGTATTACTTAGAAAAAGTCATATGTGGAGCATGCTGGAACTTTTATAAGTTATTTATGTGGAAGTATATGTTTTATTGCCTGCATTGAATTGGCAAGCCCAAATCTTCCTGTTCTCATTTGCCAATGCCAGTCTTTGTTTTAAGCAACTGCATTTCTGTCAAAATTTGGATGACAAGGCAAATGATTCTGGATCTTCAGTTCACCCTAGATAGCAACTGATTTTATACATTTTATAGATTTAGGAATGTAAAGATAGATTTTGAGAGGTGTTTTTCTTCTTCATAAGCAATAATCCTGAAATTGAAACTTCTCCCAAAAGAACAGTGTTGGTCTCAATAGTCCATTTATTAACATACTTTAACATAAATTTGAACAAAACAATATTATTTGTAAATCATTGTCACACAATTACCATAAAACTTCTAATCCCCTGTCTGTAATTTCTAGAAAAAAATTTGACTTAACTGAGAAATGTCCCATGTCTCAAATGAACTCACAAAATTTACATGTTAAGTAATTGATCTATTAAATCAAATCTGCTCATGTATTTACTGTTGTAATTTTGCAAATTAGTTTATTTAAAATATCTTTATTAAAAATGCAAAGTAATATCATCAAAACACTGCAGAATTTATCCCTCAAATTACTATGTAGAAATAAAGAATAGATTTTTCTAAAGAATAAATACTTCAGTTTAGTTCAAGTCAAAGTCTGTTCCTTGGGGGCTTTTTGGAAATCAATGCAACAGGGAGAATAAACAGTAAACTGTGTAATAGAACACTTTAATGTAGCTGTATAGACCAATCGCTTTTCATGTGGTTGGCTGAAGGATTATTTTAATATGTTTATATCAACACTATTACAGAGATACAGGAAGCTTTATGGTATTTTAATTTTATTCGAAATAGGCAAATAATTTTTTTGGAATAGTCTTTTATGACTTTATGCAAGCACTTTATTTGCAAATGTATTGACTCCCTGTAATTCTAAGTCGCGTATATTCTTCAATTGTTACATTACAATGATTGGTGTCACTCTATTTGGCTACATTCTAATGTTTCTAGTATTTATCACTGTGTAACAGGCTTCCCCAAAATCAAGAGGTCTAAGCCCTTTTATTATTATTATGGATTCTGTGAGTAAGAGATTCAGAAAAGGGACAGGGCCGACAGCTCTTCTCACCTTCAAAGCGTCTGGGACCTCAGCTGGAAGACATGAATAACCTCACATAGCTGGAACAACTGGGTTAAAATACTTAGAGCTAAAAAATTCAATTTCAGGTGGCTTGTTTTATTAATTAACGTGCCTGGCTCTTACCAGGCTTGCTGAGAACATGAGCTGTTGACTGGAATATTCTAGCAAACAATGTGGAAGCTGAAGAGTGTATATGACAAAGCTTCACTATTCAGCTTCTAAAGTGGATACTATGTTAGAGAGGTCATTTATAGACACTCCAGTCTACAGTCCCTGCTGTATGTATCCATTATCTAACCCTGCTGATGATCCAAAGTACCACAGTAGGTATGACTTCAAAATAAAACCTTCAATACTTATACGTGTACGAATTGACTATATATACACACACATAGAGAGAGAGTATACATATATATTTACTATATATACCACATAAATACTGAAAAGATACTTTACAAATTCAAGTAGTATTCATTATTAATTATTGTCAACTATAAATCTATTTTCATATTGCCTCTAATTTCATAATTGTGATAGTCCAAATTATTTCTTTTGATAAGGCAGATTATTTCTAAATAAGTAACCATATAAATTATTTTTAAATTTTATATTTTGTTCAAAAATTAACAGATTTTCTATATTTTGCGCTCTTTATCTACCTTAATTATTTGTGTAGTATAGATATAAAAATATTTTGACACTGCTATGTATTCTAATTCTCAAATAAATAGTCTCTTTTTTACCTCTTTGTTGCCAGACAAAAAATTTTTTCCATGGAACTTCTTTTTGAAGAAAATATTTGTTCATGAAATACTTATCTTAAAAGACTATTTTGCTCTACAAATTTTATCACTTTCACTTTCAGTTCAAAGTTTCCTTCTTGTCAGATAATACCTGGGTATTTTAAAATAAGGACATATAAGCCAGGCTCGGTGGCTCAGCCTGTAAACCCATGCTTTGGGAGGCTGAGGTGAGTGGATTGCCTGAGCCTGAGGGTTCGAGACGCACCTGGCCAACTTGGCGAGACCTCATCTCTACAAAAAAAAAAAAAAAATCAGCCGGGCATGGTAGTGCACACCTGTAATTCCGGCTACTTGGAAGGCTGAGGCAGAAGGATCACCGGAGCCCAGCAGGTCGAGGCTGAGGTGGCCGGGAGCGGCTGCTGCACTCCAGTCTGGGCGACAGAGTGAGACTCCAACTCAAAAAAATAAAAAAATAAAAATAAATTAAAATAAAAAAATAAAATAAGGACATATAGCCGGGCTCGGTGGCTCAGCCTGTAATCCCGCACTTTTGGGGGGGCCGAGGTGAGCGGATTGCCTGAGCCCGCGGGTTCGAGATCCGCCTGGGCAACCTGGCAAGACCTCATCTCTACAATAAATCAGAAACTAGCCGGGCGTGGTGGCGCGCGCCTGTAGTTCCGGCTACGGAAGGCTGAGGCGGAAGGATCGCGGAGCCCAGAGGGTCGAGGCTGCGGTGGCCGGGAGCGGGCACTGCACTACAGTCTGGGCGACAGAGTGAGACTCCAACTCAAAAAAAATAAATAAGTAAAAAATAAATAAACAAATAAATAAATAAATAATAAAATAGGGACATATTTATCATATGTCCTCTCTCATACTAAATTTCGGGGATGTATGAAAGAAGACATGCCATGTTTCTGCAAAACTTTGTGAAGGCAACATAAACATGGTAGACGTTATCTAGAATTTTTCTTCAGGAAGTATTACAGTATCTTCCAAGGAGAGGCAAACTTTATTTGATATGGCACGTTAAATAAAAATTTATGAAAATAATTATACAAGGCTCATTCTAAAAGGATAAATAACATGAAATAGACACTTTAACAAGAAACTTTTATGCAAGTAATTATAAATATGACTTTGTGTAATATAATAAAATGGATACATGAAAAGAAAGATACATTTTCTCCTAAACCACGTTTCCAGACACCATTCTGCCTTCCCATCAAAGTGTTAAATTCTCTTCATTGATCCCATTTAACTCTAAGCCATTTTTATAATTGAAAATAGTCTTTCAGCCGGGCTCGGTGGCTCAGCCTGTAATCCTGCGCCTTGGGAGGCTGAGGTGAGTGGATTGCCTGAGCCCGCGGGTTCGAGACCCGCCTGGGCAACTTGGCAAAACCTCATCTCCACAATAAATCAAAAATTAGCCGGGCGTGGTGGCGCGCGCCTGTAGTTCCAGCTCCTTGGAAGGCTGAGGCGGAAGGATCGCCGGAGCCCGGCAGGTCGAGGCTGCGGTGGCCGGGAGCGGCTGCTGCACTCCAGTCTGGGCAAGAGTGAGACTCCAACTCAAAAAAACAAAAAACAAACAAACAAAAAAACCTAGTCCTCCTTCATGGGATAGCTCCTTTCATTCACTCTGACCTGTTTTTCTTAAAATATCTCAAAATTATTTCTGTTTCTGAATTAGTAAAGTATAAATTGCATATACTTCTATTGGTGTATATAATCTTTTTTTTTTTTTTTTTGAGTTGGCGTCTCACTCTGTCACACAGACTGGGGTGCAGTGGCCGCTCCCGGCCACCGCAGCCTCGACCTGCTGGGCTCCGCGATCCTTCCGCCTCAGCCTTCCAAGGAGCTGGAACTACAGGCGCGCGCCACCACGCCCCGCTAATTTTTGGATTTATTGTAGAGATGAGGTCTCACCAAGTTGTCCAGGCGGGTCTTGAACCCGCGGGCTCAGGCAATCCACTCACCTCAGCCTCCCAAAGGCGCGGGATTACAGGTTGAGCCACCGAGCCCGGTTTATAATCTTAAATTTGTTTTTTTAATCTTTTTTGGAAGATGACCTATCTCATTTGCATTGAGAAAATAGAGAAAGCAGATTAAAATGTAATGTACTGATAAGATGTCATACATACTCATATACTACACACTTAAAATTCGTTAATAATTTCCCTCAAACCCCCACATCAGTCTATTTTTAAAAATCATACGAAAATATTTTTATAAACATATATAGAGTTCACCTAAAATTATTCTTTCACCTTTTTTTGCAATTTATATTTGCAATTTACATGATGAAACTGAAATGTAACTAAATTGATAATCCATTAAGTTGATGACTTGTGTAAACACATTTACTTTCCTTTTTTTAAACCTATATAATGACAGTAAACAAGCACAAAAGGAAATGACTGTATTTGTTGGAAGAGAAAACGTAAAAAAGTATTTTTAGGAAAATAATTTAATAGATTTCTAGAAGAAAGAGATCAGGAGCATTATAATGAATAAACCAGAGCTATTCACAGCCCAGACTACACGGTTGAGTGGAAGTCATCAAAGAGGGGGTGAATATAAAAAGAAAAAACAAAACAAAACAAAACAAACTAACCTACACAGTCTATTGTCTAAGTATTCACATTTGATATTCGAAGGTAAAGTGACACTGGAGGGAGAAGTGGACCTCAAAATAGTTGAGTTGACTAAACATATATCCATGGGAAACTGATCCAGGATGGACCTTCTTCCGCTACATTTCAATATTTGTCTTTAGGAATTGTTCCACACTTTTTACATTTTTTCTCAGTAAACTGAATATATTTTATTCCTTACCTTTCTCATATGGCACTGTGCCATACCTGCTTAGTTTATGCGCTTGAACTCGATCTCTCTCTCTCCCTCCCTCCTTCCCTCCCTTCCTCTCTCTCTCCCACACACACACACACACACACACACACACACACACAGTCACCATTATTTGCTTAGATATGCTCTTTAGGAACTTCATGATGGCAATATTGCCAGCTCAACACTCAAACCTCTCAGATACAGGGAACTTCCTCAACCAAGTTTATCTTCCCTTGCATGGCCAATAATTAGTTGACATGGAGATGCAAAGGCATGGCATTTTTCCTTCAATTCAAGAGAATTCAACAGTGCTATCTCAGTTTCAGTGCTCCCCGTAACAATGGGAATGCTTCATTTACAGCCTTAGTATTGGTCAACTTCTTCTGCCTAATCCCCATCTCCTGGAAAGCATATCACCCAAGATCACTCCAAAATAAACACTTTAAAAGCAAGTCATCATTATTCTGTTTTTATTTCTTTCTTTTTTTTTTTTTTTTTAATCTAGGATGACTCTTATAATGTTGCTTCAGAGCTCATGGTGTCTCAAACTTCCTTTCGGAAGTTATGTAAGATTAAAAATATTTTCATAGCAATATAAAGCTGTTATATGCCTCTTTAACTCTTAGCTTTTCCATGTTTACAGTGGAGTTTTTCAGATGGTACTTGACATGTGATTACATTGTTCTAATTATAAGTGAAATGTGTGCCTGTATAAACCTATGCTTTTGAGACATTTTAAGTTGGTAAGTTTAGGGTACAACTATATGCTTTTCAGAGAGTAATTCAGTTCATTATTGGTATTTCAACTACGATCTATCAATCTATCATCTATCTACCTATTATGTCTCATCAGTCTCCCTACCTACCTGTCATCATTTGATTATACCTGCAGCAATCCCTGTAACATCATTATCATTACATTATTATTTTAAAATTCCAAAAATTTTCTTGTTGCCTTGTTTTACAAAAATATTTTATTCTTTTTCAAAAAATATAAAACATCATATCTAAAACTCAATGCTTTGGGATTCAGCAATTACTTTAAAAAATGTAAAATTCATTAGGGAATCATTAGCTTAATAAAATATTATAAAAATTACTTTCTCAATGTATCACAAACATTTAACCGTGTCAGGAACAAAAAAATGAAACTAATATACCAAATAATTCTCTGATACATGGAAGGAGAAACTGTGAAAAACTTCAAATGAGAAGCAAAATTATAAAAAAATAGAGCTTACCTTGTCTTTGCAAATATTAATAATTGACAAGATCATGCCATGCAATGAAACATCTTTTAATAGCATATGGTACTAGTCAAGTTTCAATTCACATAAAGTCCAGTCATTCAGTATTTTATTTTATTTTTTTATTTTAATTTTTTCAACAAAGACCCTTTTATTTGTTTACCTAGAAATTACTCTTGATTGATTAAATCACCAGGAATTTTCAGCACAAGATTTAACATCTTAATGACCACCAAGAACTGGGCTCTAGGGCTTACTCTGCCTCTGCCAGTCCTTAATGGGGTTTAGAGGGAGAGACATCATGAATCGAGATCAAGTCAGATGGTTGCAGATCCTCCTTTCCCAGTCATGAGACAAGTTGCTGAATTATTGTCCAGAGCAGGAACAGTATTTTTTTTAAGTGTAGTTGTGGTAAGCCATTAAATAACCAACAATTATTTGGTTACACATTTTCAATTAGAAATGAAGAAGCCAGAGAAGCATCTCACAGGGTAAGTTGTTACTAGCTGGAAAAGCAACACAGTAGCCGAGAGACTAATAATGCACTGTGTAGCTGATGCATCTGAAAGTCTGCTGAATGAAAAATAGGTAAAGCAAATCATTGCACTGCCACTTTTCAGTAATATAGTAACTTGTCAAATTAAAGCTTTAGCTTCAAACAGTAAGTTAATACGTGCTCTATGGATGGATTTACAAATGAGGCTAGACTTGCTGTTTTGTTTGTTTCACTCAGTATCAGTCCCGAATTGTCACTGAAGTGTGTGTGTGTGTGTGTGTGTGTGTGTGTGTGAGAGAGAGAGAGAGAGAGAGAGAGAGAGAGAGAGAGAGAGAGAGAGAGAGAAAGTGTGTGTGAATGCTCAGCAGTACCAACGAAAAGGAGTTCTGAAATAATCAAATGTTGAGTAATTTTTAATCTCTGGATTTGTTCTAGAACAACTCTGTTAACATTTCTCTAATGGTGCTAAAGCAATAGTGGGGAAAACTTTTGGTGCCTTAGTACAAAGCAAGGCAACGACACTGGCAGGTATTAGTAGTCATTGTATTCTTTGCTGCCACACACTGGCTGATTAAAAAAATAATAATAATCTAGTTTCACTTAAGAATGTCCTTAATGAAAGTGAACAATATTAGATTCTATTACATTTAGAGATTTGTGAATATACAGCTATTTTTAAATATGTCTGCTGTGATTTAATTGATATATCATAAACTGCATATATTTAGGGCATGCAGCTTTATAAGTTTTTAAATATGTATGCCATCATGGCAATCAAGATAATGAACAAATTTATCAGCCTCATGCGCACGTTCCCATGATACTTGTCTCTATGCCTACCCCTTGTTTCTCTATAATTTACTTTGTATTTTTTACAGTTTTACATAAAAGTAATCAAATAGTATGTTTTTAACCTTTTCTTGCACTGCATAATTATTTTTATATCAATCCATATCATTGTGTGTATCAACATTTTCTTTGAAATTATTGCCGAGTACTATTCCATTGTATGAATAGACTACAGTTTATTCATGCACTTTTGTTCGGCACCTGATTATCTTAAAATGCTATTATAAATAAAGCTGTTATGAACATTTGTATACATGATTTGATTGGACACATGCTTTTATTTTTCCTGGGTAAATATCTAGAAGTGGAATGGCTGGGTCACATGGTAGATGTATGTTTAACATTTTAAGAAACTGCCAAATTGTTTTGCAAAGAAATTGTTTGATTTTTACATTCTTGTTAACAATGAGCTCCAATTCCTCTGCATTTTCATCAATACTTGTTATAATTCTTTTCAAGTTTAGGCATTGCAGTAGCTGTTTAGGGATGGCTCAAATTATTCTTTAAGTTTACATATTGCTAGTGACTATTGATTGTGAGTATCTTTCCATGTCTATTTTCCATCTGTATATCATATCTGATTAAGTATTTATTCAAATCACTGTCTATTGTTTATTTGTTGGTATTATTTCTTATTGAGTTGTGACAACTTTTAACATATTTTATATGTCTTTTATCAAATGAATGATTGAACGATTTGAAACATTTTCTCATCTATATCATAGATTTCATCTTATTAATGATGAATCTTAAAGAATATATTTTTAAAATTTTGAAGAAGCCAATTTTATCATTTCTTTTCTTTAAGAAATTACCACTCAATGCCTTTTGCTATAGTATCAAAAATTTCTAAAATTATTTAAAATTGCAATTAAAATACTCTATTAAATATTGTGACAATTTCTTCATATACTTCATGACATATTCTTCAAAATATGATATTTAAGAAGCAACATGTTAAATGCAGATACAAGAATTCAGTTGTCTTCTATTAAGCTAAACATTAAAAAGACTTACAAAACTGTAGCTCAATGCCAGTCTTCTCACTAATTTTTATTTTTTTAAGTGTAATCATTTGTCATAAAATAACACATATCAGGTTTATTATTGTTGTTTTAAGTAAATTAGTACATACATATTTTTTCAAATTTCAATTTGGTAAGTAATAGATACATTCACATAAAAAAGTGTTTGTTGCTATCAAATTTTTAAAGATGTAGAAGATCTTAGATCAACACATTTGAGAAATAAGACAATTAAAAAAAACATATGGGATAGAGGTATTATTTCCCTTCTATTCATGAAAAAATTATCAGATAAGTCAAATAATTTATCTGGTGTCATTCATCTAGAATATGGTAAGCCATGACTTGTATTTTGGCCAAGATTTTGATTTAGTGAATGGTTTTGAAGGGTAATAAAAAATTAAAGGTGTGAAGGTAAAGAAAAAGTAGATTAGAAAAAATAATGGTGTATTGAGATCTGATCCTGAGGTAGAAGAAAGAGAATAAGATCATATTATTTCACCCAATTTTTTTGTGTGTGTAATTGTAAAGTGCTTTCAATAAATGTATGTGCTTTCAAACCCTATACTTATTCTTCTCTACTTTCTGGAAGATTTTTTTCTTATTGTTGTTTTTGTTTTAATTTTGGTTTTGGATTTATTATTCATTTTATTTTATATTATTCTTATTTACCTTTAAATTTTTATTAAGAACATTTTAAACAAATGACCATGTCTTTAAAGCTGCTGATGGCTTCAGAAAATTGTAAAGGGCTTTTTTCTTTTAAATTGTTACACTATTATTTCTTTTCTCCTATTAATTTTTTTTCTTTTAAGCTTCCTTCTTCTATGTGGCTCACTAAGTTCTGTTAGTTTTCTGAGGGCTTACTACAGCAGGTATCTGGGAAATTTCAAATTCCTTCTCCAAGTTTCACCTTACAATGTGTATTTATTTTCCTGATGACTTTAAATCATGTACTATTGTCGTAGCAGAATTGTTTCTTAGCTTAGGAATTCAGAACTTGTCATTAATAATTTGTTAAGAAAAAAATGCATAGACTAATATCTACCTCCCACAACTACGTGTATTTTGATATATATTTTAACACTTTAAAATAAATTTGCTATTGTATATTGCAATTACTATAAATCTTGCCATTTTCTCATGGGTCCTATCATTCTTTTTTAATTAAATTTTTAGTAAAGCCTATCGTTAAAAATGCATATTGAATTCTTACTGAATGCCAGACACTAATCAAGCATTAGAAGCACAGTAGGAAAAGTGGCCAACTTCGAGAGAGTTTACATTCAAATAAACATAGAAACAATTACATAAGTTTTAAAAAATAATTAAACAAATAGGGTCATTGCACATAGCAGTAATTATTATTATAAATGTAAACAGGAAAGGCCATAGGGTTAAATGACAGTAAGTTGTTATTTTATGGATAGGACAAGAAAGGCCTCTTTGAGGAATTTTAACTGAAAAGTACCAAAAATGTAAACAATGTGAAGGACTCAGTTGAAGGGGTTGAAATCTTCCTAGTTACAGAGGTCCACAGTGCAAAGGTCTATTTGCAGAACTCACTTGGGTGCTCAGAGGTAAAATGAAGCTAATCTTGCTAGATCATAATGGCCTATAGGGGAATAAATTCCACTGAAAGATAACAGCGAGGTCATATAGGGTTTTGCACACAAAAATAAGAAATTTGTATTGAATTTCAAGTGCAAAGGGAACCCATGAGAAATCTTGAAGCAAAAAGTGGCATGATTTAATTTGCAGCTATGAAGATTGATCAAGCTACTTTGTGGACGATAGGCTGTGAAAAGACAAGAACACAAGCAGCAAGATCATTTAGGAGGCTAGTGCCTTACTCCAGAGAAGATCCAGTATTATCTTGCATCGCGGTGGTAGACAAAAAGAGCACAGTGATGGAACTCATCATATATTTTGGTGGAACAAACTTGTTAAGAATTCAGTCAGGCGGGCACTTAGTGTTTTGGCCTTATGCATCTAGGGAAATAGTTGTTCCCATGAATTGAGATGGGAAAACTGGTGTTGCAGGCATTGAAAGCAATGTTTATTGTTTAACTATTAAGACAGACATGTCTACAGTGAACACATTAATAATTACCCCAAATGAATTAAAATTGATAAAAGCAGTGCAGTTTCAAGTATGCTATTTATGATAAATTATTTCACTTCTTGGAGATACTGTTTTAGTAAAATATGCAAATATCAGCACATGTGTATTAATATTTTTTCTACCATTATTGCAATACATTCCAAACTCATCCTGTAGTGAAATTAACTAATTTCTCTTAGAAAAGATGAGACTCTTTAGAGTTTGCAATTCATTCTGTGACACATTTCTTGCAATATTAAGCTTAAGCTTCAAGTTATATTTGATTCTTCAGTGAGTGGATGTGACCATTTTAAATGTACTTATCACTTGAAAACATTCCACATTTTCTTTTTATTTTTAATATAGTCACCATGGTAACCATAGCTGTTTCTTGATATTTTGCCTCAAAAAAAGAGCCATGTCATTTTAGACAGATATGGTAAGGAACATAGCTTTCCAATCTTGCCATATCTTTCTTTTTTATAATGGTGATATAATGTAATGATAATTTTAAAATTCTGAATATATAATATCAACTTTTCTTGCTTTTGGGTTTGTGGCATGTCTTTGTCCTATTTGCCTTATGTTGTTACAATGTAAATATTAAATGATTACCTGATTTTTATCACTTAAGCTATAGTCATTACACTATTAGGCTTCAGTGGTGTGAAAATTGACACCACTGTTAGAAAACTTGAATCAAGATACATAATGAGTAGTTATATAAACCATTGGCAAAGCTTGTAGCAAAGGCTACACTTACTGCTAGAATATTTAAGAGTTGAGCTGTATAATGTACTGGGTCTGCAAGTCTAAACTTTTAAATTTTAAAATGTGTCCTGTTGCAAGATTTTCATTTTATCTGAATAAGTTGCTTATTTAAGCTAATTTTAACTAAATTATGAATCCCCTCTGAACAAAAAAACCTGTTACAGAAAAGATCTGCTACTTGATTACCCGATATCTGTTTTACCTTCACAAAATAAAATTTGATTTCATTTAGGGTGGCAATATCAAGCTTCTCTATGAGATAAGGATTACTTATAAATGTTAGTTGTCAGAATTTCTAGAAAACCTTTATAAAAGTTTTCCACTCAACAGCCAGATACATCTTTCTGCCATGTTTCCTTTTTTCTTACATATGTTTTATAGGTGATGGCTTAGTGCCTCAGATCCCATATTGGGCCAAATGGTACTTTGACCATAGGCGATCTGAGCTAAGGATGGCCATAAATAAAAATAAACTGAGCTCCTGGGGAGAGGAGAACCTATACAGTACATGGTGATGGAAAAACTAACTTATTACATGCAGAAGAATGAAATGGTACCCTACCTATCACCATACTCAAAAATCAACTCCAAAAGGAACAAAGACCTAAATGTAAAATCTCAAACTATAAAAATTTTAGAAAATTCAGGAATATACCTTTACAGAAATTGGAATAAGCAACTAATTCCAGATCAAAACATCAACAACCCATGCCAGAGATAAGATAAACAACTGGGACCTCATCAAACTGAAGTTTCTGCAAAGCAAAAGAAACCATCAAGAGAGTGGA
>CAUYQG010041897.1:0-23065 GCA_963574415.1 Tarsius wallacei | reverse complement strand
GAGGTCTTGCTTGCCCAGTCGGGTCTCGAACCCGCGGGCTCAGGCAATCCACTCACCTCAGCCTCCCAAAGGCGCGGGATTACAGGCTGAGCCACCGAGCCCGGCTGCAATTTTCTATAGGCTAAGTAGGTAGAAAGTCTTTGAAAATGAAGAAATGTTTAACTCCATCAAGTATCACAAATAGGTCAAGTAATATGCCGTCTGGAAATTTAGTGTTCAACTTAGCAATATGAAGATCATTGGTAACCAGGTAGAGTCCAAAAAATTGGTCTAACTGGGTTTAGGAGAACATGCAAGGAAAGAGTTTGAGACACCAAGTACAGATAATTCTAAAAAACTTTGCTCTAGAATACATTTCAAAATATGATTTCCTTTATGTACATGGTGATAAATAAATATCTAGTTTTATTCTTCTGTATATTATTATCCAGTATTTCTAGCACCTTTTAATTAAGAGACTGTTCTTTTTAAATTTTTTTTTTTTTACTCTAAAGGGAAGCAAAAAAAAAAGGGAGTATTAGCTGAAATGGGCCATTATAAGAATGATAGAGAGTAATATAAATCATCTGAAGAGTTTTTTTTTTTTTTTTTTTTTGAGTTGGAGTCTCACTTTGTCACCCAGACTGGAGTGCAGTGGCTGCTCCCGGCCACTGCAGCCTCGTCCTGCTGGGCTCCGGCGATCCTTCTGCCTCAGCCTTCCAAGTAGCTGGAACTCTAGGCACATGCTACCATGCCCAGCTAATTTTTTGATTTATTGTAGAGATGAAGTCTCGCCAAGTTGCCCAGGCGGATCTCGAACCCTCAGGCTCAGGCAATCCACTCACCTCAGCCTCCCAAGGTGTGGGATTACAGGCTGAGCCACCGAGCCCGGCTATCTGAAGAGTTTTTACTTTCTTAACAAAGAAAGGAAGCAATAGGATAAAGATGGATAGGCTTGTCATCAATTATCTTAATAAATACTTGTTGAATGCCTCCTTTGAGTCAGATAATGTTCTAAAGTTCTGTAGAAACAACAGCGAACCCTTAGACTAGGTCTTTGTTTAGAAATAGGTCTTTGTTTAGAAAACATAAAAAAATTAATATAGGAAATTAAAGGAGAGTTTGTGTAAAAGGAAGGGGGATTGATGTTTCCTGGAGATTATGTATTCAAAACTGTACCTCAGGAGGTATTTTGAGCCATCTTAAGTTTCAGTAATTTCTAGGATTTACAAACTGCAGAAAAGTCATTATACTCATAGTTACAATTTATTACAGCAAAGGGGTACAGACTGAAATCAGCAAAGGGAGGATTCATATAGGGTAGAGTCTAGGAGGTACGAGGTACAAGTTTCCAGTTGTCCTCTCTCAGTGGAGTCATGCAGACAGCACTTCCTTCTACCAGCAACAATATGCAGGAAGCACTGTCAGTCAGTGTTTTATTGGGATTGGTCATATAAGCACAGGTGACTGCTTACATAACTGACCTTAGATATTCAGTCTCTAGCGTCTCCAGAAGTCAATCTGATATCACCTGGACTATTGGCCCCGCCATAATTCACATTGTTCGAGTAAACCATCCCATGTGGTATCCCGGTATCTTCCAGGTAAAGTCTATCCCATGTGGTATCCCCAGGTAAACAGCCTCTTATCAGGAAGAATATTTTAAGGTTAAAAGCTATCCTATGTGATATCCCCAGGTAAAAAGTCTATTATCAGAAAGAATATTTTAAGGTCTTATAGATGGCCTTCCAAAAGAAGATCAAGAGTCAAATTTTTCTTTGGAAAATGTTCTTTCATATTGTAATGTAGAATTTTAATATTTTCATATAAATATTCATACCTCAAATACCAATTTTAATCTTTAAAAAAAAATCTGGCATTGTCTTATTAAGCAATTCTTAGTGTCCAGAAACTCAAGTATAATTTCTGAATATTTTAACAGTTTAATCAGATTTTCCTTTCAATTCCTTTGGCTAAAAACCTGTTTGGTGGTTTACATTATTTGGTTTCAAGGCTCTGGGCTGAATCAACTGTGTTCAAATTAGTAAACAAATTATTTTTAATTACTGAGCAGCTTGAAAGAATTTAGCAATTTTTATTCAGAAGATGAAAAATATGGAATACATTTTGTAACAGCTGAAAGTTTGTATCATATCAGAAAATCTGAGAACAAAAATAATCTTTAGCAGACATGAGAATGTTGAATTTAAAATTCATTGTTTCTCATTATGGAAATAAATATTTCTAGTAATAAAATACAAGAGTTTTAAAAAACTAGCATACCCTCCATGTATGGCCCAAAAGGAAATGACAAAAATGACAGAATAAACAACCTGCAAAATCTAATCTACAACTATTGTCACAATATTTTAGTAACTCCCCAAAATACTGCACCATAGCAGCCCACATATAGTTTTCTGCAAACATTCTGAAGTTGATAGATTTACCATATTACTTTTATCAATAGTCAAGAAACAAAATATGGTGGCTCCATAATTCACACATGTGCTGTTCCAGCCCTGAATCAGACAGCAATGCTAAATTTTGCTCATAAGCACATACTCAGAAATCTAAACATTAAAGCAGGGGCAAAAATTCTCATTGTTTAGTATAAAAAATTATGGTATTAAAGAGGAAATTAATTGATTATGGTCTTTTAGTTTACTTGCTAATTTGGGGGAAAGAAAGAGTTAGAGAATAAGGACTGGCTTTGGGGCATTTGGTATCTTACTTGGAATTGTGCTATATTTTCAAGAGTCCTTCGTTAATGAATCTTTCTCTATTTCTAAAGACCATCTTTGATTGGGCCTGCAACTGGATAAAAGAAGGATAAGCATTAAGTTAGTATTTACTGTTTTTATATAATGCTCAGTATATATTTTAACATCTAATTTTTTTAACTATAATTCTTGTACTACTATGTTGTCTATTTTGCAGAAAGAGAAATATTAGAATTAGAGAGACCCAGTATCTTGCCCAAAGACATAGGTTTAGTAAGGAGCAGGTGGTAAAATCTGAACCTAGATCCATCCCAGGATACAACTCAAAATTGTGACAATGTTTCTGTCTAGGATAGAGTCCCAAAAGCTGTTAGTAAAGATCATTTAGGGGGTCTATGGAATAAACAATTAAAATAGTTGTGCATTAATAAAAAGTTATAGAGCCAAAAGAAAGGCTTATTGAGCTTTAGAACTCTTTGGTGCTGGGGTACTGTCAAGAAATGCCCTCAAAAGATGCACAGTCTAGTGAGAAAGAAACATTCTTAAATCAGTGATTATAATCCACTATGGTAATCCAAAAAGTAAGTTGTGGAACACAGAAGAAAACTTTTTTTTTTCTACTTGGGGGATAAAAAGGATACTATGAATGTTTGGTCTTAAAACATGAATTTCTTAGAGAGGCAACCGATAGAAGGATATTTCAAACAAAATTGACCAGAATGAAGAAAGGCACAGAGGCATGAAAGATTGTGGTCTAGTTAGGGAAGGAGACATTTAATGATTTGACTTTAGCACAAGAGGATTTAAGAAAAGATAAGACTGAGAGCAGCCTACTTAACATAGCAACATCTGCTCCTCCCCAGACACTGTGGTTCTTAGTTTCTAAAGATTTGCTGGTGGCTCAATAATGCCTTGATTGATATTACCTGGGAAACAAAAAAGTCCCTGGATTTTAATTTTTGTTTTGTTTTTATTTTTTAAATATTTTTAAAATTTCAGAATAGTTTTAAATTTCCAGAAAACTTGCAAAGATAGTACTGAGCTTTTTTAATACCTGATCCATATTTTCCCTTTTAGTAGCATCTTACATCAGTGTAGTACATTTGCTAATGAACAAATATTGATATTTTATTATTATAAACTAAAGTCTACACTTTATTTATATTTACTTTTATATCTAATATCATTTTTTTCCTGTTCCAAAAACATCCAGAATTCTACAATACAGTTAGTTTTCATATATCCATAAGTACCTCTTCATTGTTACAGTATCTTAGAAATTTTTTTTTTGTTATAACCTCAATAGTTTTGAGGAGTACTGGTCAGGTATTTTGTAGAATGTCCCTAAATTGGTACTTTCCTGATGCTTTTTTTTTCCATAATTAGATTAAAGTGATACATTTTGAAGATGGTCACAGATGTGAAGAGTTTCAGTCACATCACATTATATCAAGAGAACATTCTAGTAGTATAATCTATTACTGGCGATGTTAAGTTTGATCATATGGTTGCAATAGTGTTTGGCAAAATTCTAAAATTCTCCACTGTAATGTTACTCTTTTTCCCCTTTGAACACTTTAATTTTTGGAATGAAGTCATTATGCCTAGTCCATGCTTTAGGAGAGGGTAATAGAGTCCTACTTCCTTAAAGTTGAGGTATCTATGTAAACCATTTAGAATTATTGCTAAGAGACAGTGACCCCCAACCCCTATTTACCTATTTATTCAATAATTTACTTCTATCAGTATAGATTGATAAGTACTTATTTTATACTTTGAGTTATAATTCAGTACAATTTTTTTTCACTTATGTTATTCCAGATTTTAGTCACTGAGAGAGCTTTCAGTTGGCTTCCATGTCTCTTTGACATATCCAAATGTGTGGTGTATGTTTATTTGAGCTCTTACTCTCTGTCATTACAAAATTATTTGGGCAAATATTGCAAATTCTGTGTCCTAATTCTATAATTAACCATTTATCTAGGGAGTCCTGGTTCCTTTTATAGGAGAATAGTATTTTAAAAAACTTAACCTGGGCACTAGGTATGCTCACTGCTATTTTCTGAGAGGGTATCTTCTTCTAGACTCTCTCAGCTGACAGAACAAGACAATGTATGTGTGTATACTAATCATGTAAATAAACACTTAGACATATATTTAAATACGTAAATATTTGTATCAATAGCAAGCCAAATATGAGTACAAACTGATGTTTAAAACACTAACACATTAATATACAGATCATCCCAACATCCTTTCCTGGTTTCTCTGTTACTTCCTATCCCGTCAGGAAGGAATCTGAGTTCAACCACTAGCAATCCATTTATTTAATTTATCAATTCTAGAATACATGTATACTGGTTTCATAATTTTAACATGCACCCCAGTGGGAGGAAAACAACTTTATCAACATGAGCAGAGTTTTAGTATAGTTTCTTTGTCTTTACTCTTATATATGCCACTATTTCCAAATTTACCTAGGTCAACAACTTATTCTTCCAATTCATTCAGTGAAGTTGTTTCACACATCTGTCATACATTTAAATCTTTTAGTCATATTCTGATTATCATCTGGAATTTCTTGACATTCTAAATGATTTTTATTTACATATAAAAGTTTAATCTTTTATTATAAAATAAAAGTCTATAGATTTTGACAAAAACATACTATCTTCTAGACACCATTACAGTATTATACAAAAGCCTTCCTTTCACAGCCCCCCAAAATCCCCTGTGCTTCACCTCCTCAACCTTCAACTCCATCTTACTCTCAAGACCCTGTCAAACACTAATATGTTAGCCTTTTTCAGAAAATCATATGACTAAAATCAAATAATATTTAGAATTTCAGATTGGTTTCTTTCGTTTAACAGTATGTATTTAAGATTCATCCATATCTTTTTGTGGCTTAAAGTTTATTTGCTTTTATCATTGAATAATATTCCATTGTACAATTACACCACAGTTTGTTTACCCTGTATAAGGACATCTTGTTTACTTGTAGTTTTTGGTGATTATAAACAAAACTCCATAAACATTTGCACGCAGGTTTTTGTGTGGATGTAATTTTTCAAGTCAGTCAAGTAAATGGTAGAACCAGAATTGTTAGATTCTACAGTAAGACAATATTTAGTTTACTAGGAAATTGTCAAACTGTCTTTCACCATAGCTGTACCATTTGGCAACTCCCAAGAGAGTTTCTGTTGCTCCACATCTGCAGCAACAGAAAAATGTGGTACATATGCACAATGGAATATTAAGCAACTATAAAGAAAAAATTATGGACTTTGCAGCAACTTGGATTGATTTAGAGTCTATAATACTCAGTGATCTGTTACAGAAACAAAGACCTGAGTACTACATGTACTCACTCATAAGCAGACCCTAAACACTCATCATAGTACTATAAGAAAGGGATTGGTAGTAATGGGACACTGCCAGTAGTAGAGGGAGCACACAACACAATAAGGGTACCTGAACTTTACTTGCATGATGACCACTTATGTATCTAACCCTGAATTGTACCCCACATCTTTAAAATAAAAATAGCTTTAAAAAATTCCACTAAGCCGGCTCGGTGGCTCAGCCTGTAATCCCGCGCCTTTGGGAGGCTGAGGTGAGTGGATTGCCTGAGCCTGCAGGTTCGAGACCCGCCTGGGCAAGTGAGACCTCATCTCTACAATAAATCAAAAAATTAGCTGGGCGTGGTAGCGCATGCCTGTAGTTCCAGCTCCTTGGAAGGCTGAGGCGGAAAGATCGCCGGAGCCCAGCAGGTCGAGGCTGCGGTGGCCGGGAGCGGCCACTGTACTCCAGTCTGGGCGACAGAGTGAGACTCCAACTCAAAAAAAAAAAAAAATTCCACTAGATCTAAGAAAAGATATAGACAGCAAAACAATAATAGTTAGAGATGTCATCAATCCAGTAAAAACAATAGATAAATCAAGAAGACAAAAATTCAACCAAAAAAACCCTCAGAATTAAACTGGTTCTATAGTAAATAAAGCTAACAGATATCTACAGAATATTCTATTTCAAAACTACAGAACATACTTTTTTATCAGACATGAAATATTCTCCAAGATACACCATCTAATGGGCCAAAATTCAAGTTTTAATAAATTTTTTAAAATGAAATTTTATTAAGCAACTTCTTGGACCACCGTGGAATAAAGCTAGAAATCAACTCCAAGAAAAACTCTCAAAACCAAATGACTACACAGAAATTAAACTCCTGAAAGCTCTTTGGGTAAACAATGCAATCAACATGGAAATAAAAACAATTATTGAAATGAACAACAACTTCACAAGTTATCGAAACCTCTGGAACATAGTCAAGGCTGTGCTCAGAGAAAACTTTTGAGCATTTAGGCTTACATTTAAGAAACTGAAAGATCACTTGTTGACAACTTAATGTTACACCTTAAAGAACTAGAAAAACACAATCAAGTCAAACAAAGATCAGAGCAGAACTAAATGAAATTGAAACAAAAAAAATTACAAAGGATCAAGGAAACAAAAAGTTGATTCTTTGAAAAGGTAAACAAAATTGATAGACCACTCCCTAGATTCATTAAGAAATGAAGAGAGAATTCAAATTAGCTCAACCAAAAATGAAAGTGAAAACATCACAACTGTTACCACAGAAAAGCAAAAGATTATTCAAGATTATTATTAATATCTCTATGCAAGCAAACTAGACAATCTAGAGGAAATGGACAAATTCATGGAAAAATACAACCCCCAACCTTAAATCAGGAAGAAATAGAAACACTGAACAGACTAATATTGAGTAGCAAAACTGAATCAGTAATTAAAAGAGTCCCGTTTACAACTACAACAGCAAAACTCTAGGACCTGATGAACTCACAGCTGCATTCCATCAGACTTTCATAGAAGAACTGGTACTAATTTTACTGAAACTATTTCATAACAATTAAAAGGAGGAAATTTTTCCTAACTCATTCTATTAAGCCAGTATCACCCTAATATCAAAGCCAGGAAAAGACACAAGGAAAAAAGAAAACTACAGACCAATATCCCTGATGAACATAGATGCAAAAATCATTGACAAAATACTAGCAAACTGAATTCAACAGCACATTAAACAAAAAAAGAGAAATCCACAGTGATCTAGTGGGTTTTAGCTCAAGAATTCAAGGATGGTTCAACATAAGCAAGTCAATAAATATAATCCACCACATAGAATTAAAAACAAAAATCATATGATCATTTAAATAGACACAGAAAGTGCAGTGGATAAAATCCAGCATTTCTTTATAATAAAAACTCTCAGCAAAATAGGCAAAGAAGAAACATTCCTCAAAATAATATAAGCCATATATGATAAACCCACAGCCAACATCATTCTGAATGAGGAGAAGTTGAACACATTCCCCCTCAAAACTGGAACAAGACAAGGATGTCCACATGTACCACTCCTATTTATTTATATCTTTTGAAAAAATTTTCATCAGTACTTTGGAGTTTTCTGCATATAGGTCTTACATATTATTTTTTAAGATTTATATTTTGGTATTTTATTTTTTGATGTGCTATTGTAAGTGATACTGATTTTTCATTTCAAATATCAATTATTCATTGCTGGTATATAGTAAAATGATATTAACATATAGTTTTAACATATTAATAATTAATTAATAATTAATAATTAATTTAACATAGTAATAACATATTAACCTCGTTTCTTATCTTCTTATACTCACTTATTAGTTGCAAGATTTTTTTTTGTAGATTCTTTGAGATTTACTACATAGGCAACCATATCTTTTGTGAATCAAGATGGTTTTATTTATTTATTCCAATATGTATACATTTTGTTTCCTATCTTGCTGCACTAGCTAAGACCTTCAGTACAAAGTTGAATAGAAGTAATGAAAGAGAATATCTTTGCCTTATGGTCATCTTAAAAGTAAATCATCTAATTTCTCATAAGTATGATGCTCTCTGCAGTTGTTTGACAGATGTTCTTTATTAAGTTAAGATAGCTCCTTTTATGAGCATTTTTAATCATGAGTGAGTGTTGAATTTTATCAAATGCTTTTTATGCATCGATTGATATAATTATATTTTTCTCCTTTAACATGTTGATATGGTTGATTGCATTAATTGATTTTCAAGTGCTGATCTAGCCTTGCATATCTAAGATAAATTCTACTTGGTTGTGGTGTATAATGCTTTTTATACACATTTGGATTAAATTTGCTAATATTTTGTTGAAATTCTTGTGTCCAGATTTGAGAGGGATAATGGTCTTGACTTTTCTTTTATAGTAATGTCCTTATCTGGTTTTGGAATTAACATAATGGAGGCTTCATAGACTGAGTTAGCAAGTGCTACCTCAGCTTCCATTTTCTGGAAGATATTGTGATAAATTGGTAATTTGGGGGGCAGGGGGTTGGAATCTCACTCCTTTGTCCAGGCTGAAGTACAGTGGCATACTCACGGCCGCCCCAGCGTCCACCTGCTGGGCTCCAGCGATCCTTCCGCCTGAACCTTCCAAGTAGCCGAAGCTACAGGTGCGCACTACCACACCTGGCTAATTTTTTATTTTATTATAGAGACAAAGTCTTGCCAAGTTGCCCTGGTTGGTCTCGAGACCAATCCACTCACCTCAGCCTCCCAAAATGCTAGGTTTACAGACTGAGCCACCAAGCCCAGCCCGTAATATTTATTATTTAATTCTTAGCTAAATTAACCAGTAAAATCATTTGGACATGGTTATTTCACTTTTGGAAGGTTATTAATAACTAATTCAATTTTTAAAAAATAGATATGAGTCTATTTCTCCGATTGTGACTTTTGGTAGTTTGTATCTTTTAAGGACTGGTTTGTTTTATCAATTACCAGATTGTGAGCACAGAATTATTCAGTTATCCTTATGTTTATAATCTGTGCTATCAGAAGTGAATTTTTTAGATATTTCCTTGTTCTAAAATTGGCTTTGTCTTCAACTGATATAACTCCATGGTAAATCATTCTCCATTTCTTTACTTTTATTCTGTCAAAGGATTTTTGTAGACAGTATTATACAGAATTATGTATTCTTTAGTCACTCTGGCAAATTCTGTCTCTTAATTGGTATATTTGGACAAGTTATTTTGAAAGTAGATATTAATAAATTTGGAATAATAATCACATTTGTAACTTCTTTCTATTTGTTGCCAGAGGTTTGTTTTTCTGCTTCCTCTGATTTTAATTGAACATTTTATGTAATTTTCCTTTCTTAATATTTCAATTATATTTCTTTTAATAAGACTTTGTGTTTGCCTTAAAGTTTACAATATACATTTTAACTAATTTATCTCCATCTTCTATTTGTACTATTCTATTCCATGTGTAATGCAGAAAGCTTATTACAGCGTATTCTCAATTACTCCCTCCTGTTCCTTGTCACATTGCTGCTATTACTTTCATTCATCCATTATTATAATCTTCTAATGTATTTTAACATTTATTGCCCTAAACAAGTTATTTTTAGATCAATTAAGAATTAAAAATGAGTTTATTTCATCTTCATTGATTCCTTCTCTGTTGATGTTCTTTTTTTCTATCGATCCAAGTTTTTTACCTATTTTTTTTCTGCCTATAGAACATATTTTAACATTTCTTGCAGAAAAGATCTGCTGGCCAGGAAGTCTGTCAGTTTTTATTTGTCTACTAAAATCTTTATTTCTCTTTCACTTAAAGGATAATTTTGTTCTCTATAGACTTCTAGGTTCTTCAACACCCTAAAACATTTCATTTTGCTTTCTTCTAGTAAGCAAGGATTCAGACAAAAAGTACTTGCTATTCTACATTTATCCCTCTATAGGTAAAGTGTTGGCTTTTAAAATTCTGGATTCTTTCAAGATTTTCTCTGTCTTTGGCTTTCTGCAGCTTAAATGTGATATGCCTAAGTGGAAATTTTTGCTATATATCATTCATAATGCTCTAAACTTCCAGTATCTGTGATTTGGTATTTGTCATTAATTTTGAAATATTCATAGCTATTATTATTTTCAATATTTCTTCTGCTCTTTTATTTTCTTTTTTTTATATCTCAATTACTTTGAAATTTTTCCATAAATCTTGTATTTTTTGTTCCACATATGTATGTGTTTCTTTTTTTATTTCTCTTATAATTCTTATTGACCTATCTTCAAGCTAACTAATTTTTTCCTCTAAGCTATCTAGTGTACTAATATGCCCATTAGAAGTGTATTTCATTTCTGTTACTATTTTTTTCTAGCATTTCTTTCTTATTTTATTTTAGAATTTCCATCTCTCCATTATGATTGTTTATCCTTTCCTGTTTGTTGTCTATTGTTTTCCATTAGATGCCTTAACATATTACTCATTTATTTCATTATCTAAGTGATAAAGCCAAACCTGTGTCATATCTGAGTCTAGTTTGAATGCTTTTTTTGTCTCTTTAGGTTGTTTATCTTGCCTTTTTTTGTATGCCTAATAATTTATTGTTGAAAGCCAGGCATGTATTGGATAACAACAAATGAAATAAATAGGCATCTACTGTTAAGATAATCTGGTTAGGAATTGAGCTTTTAAAGATGTTTGTCATAACTATATGATACAACTATATGCAAGTTATATATATACATATATATGCTATATATATACACACACACAAATATACATACTACATGCAAGTTATATATATACATATATAACTATATGCAAGAGGATTTGAATTTCTTGTTTTTATTTTCCTGTTTATCTTTGAGATTCTCTAAGAACTTAGCAAAAGCCTGTGCCTTCCAACCTTTTCAGAAAAAAGTCATTATTATTAAGATGTGGGGAATAAAATCATCCTACAATTTTAATTAAAGTATAGCCTTTTAGTGGGCCTATGTCTCTGGTATGTAACCCTCACAGATATTTTTTTTTGTACAGCTTTCAATCCTCTGATAAAACAGGAAGGCAAGAACAGGCAAAAAATAAGATGAGTAACCTAATCTTACTGAAACAAAGCTCTGGTGAAGACTTTTTCACCAGAGTAGGCCTTTGCTATGGAGAAGGCGTTGGACATATTCACAAGGTTTATTCTTTCTTTACCCTGCCAGTGTCATAAGAGGAACTTACTCATATTTTCACAATGAGAACCTAGCGTGGTTCCAGTAAAGTGTTGGAAGTGCCTTTTAACCGCAGACTCTTATAGTAGTTCACACACAGCCTCCAACAATTTATCAAAAATTACCTGTTTATGGCCCTAGCAGCATCTTCTGAAAAGAATAAGCTCTTGACTGTGACTCCCGGAATTCACTCACCTCTCAGGGTCTCAGAGTTTTTTCCACTGGAAACTTACTTCTATGATAGGTTAAAGAATGTAGATAAATGACTAAATATTTAGACCTGGAAGCTTTAAAAAAGATACAATTCTAACTGTCGCTTTGCAGAAAGTTGTGAAATCAGAAAACGTGAGTCCTCTAATTTTTTCTTCTTTTTGAAGTATATTGATAGGAACACTTCTACATTAATTCTAGGATCTGCTTGATAATTTATGCCAAAAAGTTGGAATTTTAATAAGGATTCTATTGACTCCACAGATGAACTTGAGGGAAAGTACTGGCATCTCAACAATATTAAGTCTTCCAGTCAACATACACAGAATATCTTTTTATTTATTTAAATTTTCATTAAGGTTTTTCAACAGGTTTTAATTTTTGAAAACAAATCTTATAATATTTGTCAAATTTATACATAAATCTTTCATATATGGTGTTAGCTGTAGGATGTTTATAGATACACCATATCAGGTTGAGGAAGTTTCTATTTCTAGTTTGTTGAGTATTTTTATTACGAAGCAGTGTTGAATTTTGTCAGATGCTTTTTCCACATCTATTATGATGATAATATTTTTCCATTGTTTCATTAATATAACAAATTACACTGATTGATATTCATATGGTAAACTACCCTTGCACTTAAAGTTAAACCCGTGGTTTATAATCCTATCTATATGTTGCTAGAATTTTATTGAGAATTTCTACATTCATATTCATAAGGCATTAATCTGTGATTTACATTTCTTGAGATGCAATTGTCTGCATTTGGAATCATGGTCATAATGGTAATAAGGTGGAAAATGGCCCCTTCTGTTTTATAAATAATCGGTATTATGATCTTTAAATATTTGGTAGAATTCACCAGTGAAAACATCTGAGCCTGGACTCATTTTTATGGAACTGGATTTAAGTTACCAATTTAATCTATTTGTTATAGTTTCATTTTGATTTTTTAATTAATTAATTTATTTATTTTGGTTCAGTTTTGAAAGGTCATATTTTTCAGGAATTTGTCTAAGTTATCTAATTAGTGGCATATAGTTGTTCAGAGTATTACTTCTCTCTCTCTCTCTCTCTCTCTCTCTCTCTCTCTCCCTCTCTCTGTGTGTGTGTGTCTCTCTCTGTCTCTTTACTCTCTTGGTAATGTCAGTAGTGATGTCCAATATTTCATTTCTGATTTTGGTAACTTCAGTCTTCTTCTTTCTTTTCTTGGTCAGTCTAGTGAAAATGTAGTCAATTTTGTTGATATTTTTAAAGAAAAAACTTGTGGTTACATTGATTTTCTATCCTTCATTTTATTTATTCTCTATCTAGTCCATTTTTTTTTCATTCTACTACTATTTTGAATTTAGGCTGCTATACTCCTTTCAGTTTCTTAAAGTAGAATATTAGGTCATTACTAGAATCATTTCATTTTTGTGGGTATTTACAGCTATAAATTTTCCTCTGAGCATTATTTTATCTGTATCTCAAAAGTTTGGGTAAATAAAGGGATATACAGAAGCTGAAAAGTCAGTCACCAGCAGAGTTGACTACACAAAACATAAAGGATATTTTTTACTTTTTATTTCTTAAAGAAAATGGGAAAACAATATATTGTGGCATTTATAATAAAAGTACAACGTATGATATTAGCACAAACATAGAAAGAGGGGGAATTGGAAATATGCTGCTTTAAAGTTTTTAAATAATATGTAACATCTCATAATACTTAAAGGTAAACTATGACAAATCAAAGTTAATGATTTATACTATAAACCAGAAGTAAGTCAGTTTTTATGGGATATATACCCAATAAGCTAATTAAAAAAAGAAAAGCTCAAGGAAGAATGAACAAAAGATATATGAAAGAAAAAAGAAAACAGTAAATTATACCCAACCACATCCACAATAACTTTAAATTAAGAAAGTCTGCTGAGTACTCAATCAAGAAGCAGAGTGTCAGGTTAAGTTTTTTTTTTTAAATCATTGTATATTTTTTTCAAGAAACCCAGTTTAAAGATAAAGAACGAACTCTGTCAAAATTAGAATAGACAAAGATACACAGGCAAACACTAGTCAAAATAAAGCTGGATTTTAGACCAAAAAATATTGCTATGAATAAAGAAGTTCAGTTCACAATGATAATGAGTTCAGTTCACTAAGAAGTCGTACCACCCTTTAACATTTATGAACCTAACAAGAGAATTTCAAAATACATGATCAAAACAGTGATAAAACTGCAAGAAAAAATAGACAAATATATAATTATATACCAGGAATTAAAATACATAAAGTATAAAATAATAAAAAATAAAGAGAAATAGCAATATCCACAAATGGAAAATTGTAACCTCTCATACAATAATTGATAGGACAAGTAAAAAAATCACTAAGGTCATAGAATACTTGATCAATGATATCAACCAAATTTGCCTACTTTAGATCATTATAATTTCTTCCCCCCAAAAATGCAAAAATGGCCCTTTCTTTTCAGTTGCACTTGGAACATTTACCAATATACATTCTATCCTGACACATAAAATAAATGTAAAAAACTTAAAAGATCTAGAATCATACAAAGTTTGTTCTCTGCTCAAAAGAAATTTTCTTTTTGGGAAAACTTAATATCTGTCATTTGCATACAAAAGATTTTAGAATCGTACAGTTCCACAGAAAGTGCTCCCATTAGACCTGAGATTAGAATAAGTTTCTCATTTATCAACAACTTTACCTTATTGTAGTTAAAATTTTTGATAGTGTTAATTGAGCTTTCTTGTTCTTTTCATCTGAACTTGACTTTTCTTTTGGCCATTTCACTGAATATTATTTACCCTTGCAATAGTCTGTCCAAAGTTTAATTTGAAAGAAATGGAAGAATGATTTTCTCAAAGCTGTGGTGCCAGAAAACATTATTCAGTCATTTTTAACAAATCTTTTGATTTTCCATTCTAATTCACATTGTCAGAGAAGAAAACAAGTATTTGTAGCTTGGTTGTTTCAAACTCACAGATGAGTGAATGTTTCAAAGATTTAGATTAGGTTAAGGCTGTGGATTCAGATTAAAGCTATGGATTTAAATTAAAGTTATGGATTATTCACAAAAATGATAAAATACACACACATCCTACACACACACACCCCACACACATCCCACACACATACCATGCATAGCATACCACCATTTTAAAGAATTTCATATCCCCTAGATTAAGAATTTCTATATAAGCAGAAACATAACATTTTAATTCAAAATGATTTTATCATTTATTATTGTATTTTTAAATCTTTAGTTATTGGAAGAAAATATAATACAAAACTACTTAGTTTTTAAAATTACTGTAGTAATCAAGGCAAATTTTTACATTAATTTTAACTGTATTAATTATATAGTAACTACATAATTTTTTAAAATAGTAAAAGTGCAAGTCTACAACAGTTTATTTATTCACCTCTTGATTCAACATAAATAAACTCTCTGCTATAGTTCAATGGCTCTACTATAAGTCACAGTACTATATAGTGAAACATTAAATTACTGGTAAATGTCTTTTTGATTTCCCTTGTGTTTCTAAAATGCTGAGTTACAAACTACAGCAGCCCTTTGAACTATCATGCTTATTGTTATAAAACACCTCCTGTGGGCACTATGTGAAAGCAAAGCCAGAAAGAAACATTTGAATATTACAGAACAATTGCATATGCAAATCATGATCAACACTATGTACATCACATTTCAATACAAAGGAAAATAATTACAACAGTGGTGTTTTCCCATTTCCATATATTTTTATAAATATCTGCTCATCTGACTTTATAACAGTCCTATGAAAAAATAGAGTTATTATTAGTGTTGTTTTATTTAAAAAGTAACAATGTTCAATAGAGTTATTATTAGTGTTGTTTTATTTAAAAAGTAACAATGCTCCAAGAGAACAAATTAGTTTCCACCTTAGTTCTATGGTTATGGTTCACTTTAATAATTCCTAGTTTTAAATGATAAAATATAAAATAAAAAGCATTTATAAATCTGAATTTTATTTGTTGCTACATAGATGTCATAAAGAATGATTTTTAAAGGACTGAAACAGAATTTAGAAAATAGAGATCTGTAGGTTACTCTTAAAACAATAAATATTACAGAATGCTCTTGATAGACGAGCACAGAGACACAATTTTTTTTTATCAAATAAACTGTCTCCTCAAAGTTATCCATCTTGTTACTATTACTTGCAGCAAGGGAGTCTTGGCACATCAGAGAAATCATAAAATAAACTCACAAATATAAAATTTAATGAGAAATCAAATAACATAAACCAATCTCATAAAAAAGAATGAGGAGAAGAAATAAAAAACAGCCAAGAAAAAAAATCTAACTTTACCACTCTTGATGGTTTGCCAGTTCACTGACTGCTATACAAAAAAAATCACTGTTATTAATGGATCCAGGGCTGAAATATTTGGAGAATGGAAGGAGAGATTGCCAGGGTTAGTGTTTTAGTTGGGTTGATTATACAATTTACAGCAAGGATTATGTGGCACTACCAGCACCATAATGTAAGAATTGACCAGATTTTCAATTATTTTTGTACAATATTATTTACTATTAAAGTAAAAATACAGTATAGTGATAATACAAATTTTTTTAAAAGTTTCACATGATATACCAGAAACACCTCCAGTATGAAACCAGATAATTTGCATTTGTATCTCAACTTTTCAGCTGATTCATGTGCTGTCATTAAAGTTGCTTCACCTTTCTGGCCCTATTTTTTTTTGTATAATATGAGATGCTCATGCTAACAAATGAAACATACCAATAGTAAAAGATTAGTAGGCAAGTACAAAACTACCTTAGGTAAGTACTTCAAAGACACAATTCAGCACAACTTTTAATTGTACATGAGAGAGAGCTTCAAATGATAATAATGGTTTTAAATATTTATTCAATGAATATGTATTATAAAATTACCATGTTACCCTATGTTAGGTACTGGATAATATCACTAGATATTCTGGAACAGCAACTATACCAAAATAATATGTACATAAAACTAGCACATTTATACAAATAAATATTGTTGTGTCATTTTAGAAGGAGATTCTGCCCGATATGAAGCATTCGAATTTTTAATTTTCTTCAAATATAAAAGTAATAATTACTTATTTTTTTTAAACATAGACATATACAACAATGTCCTAAAAAAAAAAACAAAATTATCTAAAATACTGACAGATTGCCCCTATTTAATGTACCTCAAAAAAGTTATAATGTAGTATATACATATACATTTAAAAGTCAAATAATACTAAAAACAGTTCTCAGTTCTAGACTGTCATACCACCCCCAGCTCTGATTGGTGGAGACAGTCACTTTTAACACATTTAGCTACCTTATTTTTCTAATATTTACTTCCACATATGTAGATAATAAGATTTGCAACATTTATATCAATGTACTATATATCAATTCCATTTTGTTTTACACAAGAGTTAAGTAGTTTACACTTGTCACCTTCTTCTTCATAGACTGTTATTCTGGTTTTCTATTGTTGTCATAACAAATTATCATAAAATTTGCTTAAAAATTGCAAATTATCAACTCACAATTCTGATAGGTCAACTAGTTTCTGCTCTGGGTCCCACATCCCCAAAATAAAGATGGTGGCCAGTCTAGGTTTTTGTCTGGAGGTTCTTGGAGATAATCTGCTTCCCGCCTCTCTCAGGTGGTTTACAAAATTCAGTTGCATGTGGCTGTACTCTGAGATTCTCATTTTCGTATTGGATGTCAGCTGGTGACTATTCTTTATTCTTCAGTGCTTCTCCCTGTTCCTTACATATGGCTTCCTATATCTCAGAGTGAGAATGACAAATTTATGAACACCAAAGGGTAAAAGCCACTATGAATGACCTTAGAAGCTTTCAGCCACAGTCTGATGTCCAGCCCCCAGTGATTCGCAGTCCTCACATACAAAATGCATCCACCACCTCCCAAAGTTCCTAACAGTCTCATCCCCTTACATCACTTGTTCAACGTCTATGATCTCATCATCTAGATTAAGTCTTAGGGCAGATGAGCCTCCTGGGTATAACCCCTCCGGGATAGTACTTTGGGGACAATTTTTTACCGTCTATTGACCTGTGAAACTAATGAGGAAAATTATCTCTCCTAAATACAGCCAGCCAGTAGTGGAACATGCATAGGACAATAATTATTGTTATTCTTGTTCAGATGAAAATGGGAGGGTAAAAAGGAGTCACTGGTCCATAGCAGTTAAGTAGGGCAGGTGGACACATTCTAGCCATAATTCCTCATTTAGTTTTCAAAGTCTATGAATAATTCTTCCTGGCTCTCATGTCAATTGTTTGGACTCTTGGTAGTGCCTTCTGAGTCAAATCTCCTTTTATCTAAAAAGGAGCATGTATTTTCAAAGAAATTGTATCAGCCTGATTTCTGCCAGTAGAATTTGGGGCTGCCTTATATTTTGTAACCTTTCGGTCTTTTTCAGTGCAAGAAGGCAGTTTTTGGCCAAAATAAATTTCTCAAAATTTTGTAGGTCTCCCATAGATTTCACTGAATGTCATTATTTTATTCAAAAACCACACCTACAGATATTTTGAGATAACATCTCTACCTTTAGGCCCAGCTGAGATGTCTGAGAGACAATGCCCTTGAACTTCCTAGCAGCCCTAGAGTTTTATTCAGTGGATCTAAGAGCTCTTTGTGTAACTGAATACTTTGACCTTTTTCTTTCTGAGATTTTAGCAAAACATTGCACAGTTAACATCTCGGTCTTTACTCTAGAGCACACTTTCCTGAAAGTGAATCTCTTCTTTTAGTATCTGTTTTCATAAAGAGAGAGTGAGAATTTTCAAAATCATTTAGTCTTGGTTCCTTTTTATTTAATAATTATCCCTCAATTTATCTCTCTCCTTTTCCATTTTACTATAGGCATCAAGAAGAAACCAGGTATCACCTTCAACAACTTTATTGGAAATCATAGCTATATAATTAAAACCATCACTTAAACTTTGTATCTGGAGAAATAAAAATTCTGCTTTCCATATAGCTACAGGATGGAGTTTTGCTAAACTCTTTTGCTACTGCATAACACAAATTCCCCATTTCTCAGTTTTCAATCACCTATTTCTCACTTCTTTCTGATCCTCCAGAGGCAACTAATCCCAAGTCCAGATTACTACTAACAATCTGCTTAATTTTCTATCATGCTTTTAAAAATCTTCCATCATCAGTACACTGTTCAATTTTAAAGTTACTCACATTTTTAGGTAATTGTTACTACAGCATCCTGCATCTGGCGATGAAATCTGTATTCAGTTTTCTGTTGCATAGCAAATTACCACAAACTAAGCAACTTAAAGCAGCAGACATTTATTATTTCACAATTTCCATGACTCAGGGTTTTAGACAGGTTTTAGTAGGGTTCTCTGAGCTTTCACAAGGTTATCATTCAGTCTACTAAAGATTCCTTTAGGTTTTAAAGAACCAATTGGTCACAATATGCAAACCACACAAATTTCTGGAGCACTAGGTGGTCTATATGTGGAACGCATGAATTGATGTGAAGTCACTGTTGCTATGATGAGTTTTACGTATGAAACTTCTCAATCTGGACAACTTGGTGTTAAAACAAAATTATAAAATTAGCTTAAGTAGCTTGTGTTTCACATTATGTAGGATTTGGTACAGTTAATCTTTCCATGAATTATATTTCATCTTGAAAAAGGTGGTTCTAGGATAGAGATTCCAGAAGCAAAGTCTCAATTCTTGCCCACTTTTTAATAGGTCTGTTTGTTTTTTTCCCCTTTCAGCTTGTTTGGGGTCCTTGTAGATCCTGGATGTCAGGCCTTTGTCAGATATGCAGTTAGCAAATATTTTTTCCATTTGGTGTGCTGTCTTCCCACTCTCTTGATGTTTTCTTTTTCTTTGTAGAAGCTTTTCAGTTTGATGAGTCCCATTTGTCTATCTTATCTTTTATGGCATACACTCTTGGGGTTATGATCAAGAATTGGTTGCCTATTCCAATGGGCAGGAGGGTATCTCTTGCGTTTTCTTTTTAGCCTCACATGACAGACTGAAAGATGACACTCAAAGAGGTGATGGATCTGCCCATGTTCACACAGCTAAAAAGTGCTAGAACTGGAGTTCAAACTCAAGTCTCTAATACTCTCAAATGTTTTTCAAGTTCGTATCCATGACCATTAACCAATCTCTCTATTGCTAATCTGTCCTGAATCTGTCCTCAGAGGCATCTTCTCAAGATACACATGACTTCTTAACCTTCCATGCCTTCCCGCTGCATTCTGAAGGAAGCCCCAACTCTTCAACCTGCATTGAAAGGCTCCTGTGATAGAGGGAGTCTGGCCCACCTTTTGCACCTCACCTGCTCCTACTCCACCTACATTGCCCCCTTACCTACCTAAGACACATCCAAGTATCCTTAGGAGCTGCAGTTCTTGTTCCCACTGTTCCTTCAATAAGGCTTGATTTTAGCTTCATTTCTGTAAGAAGCGTCTCTTGACAGAAGTTCCCTCCCTCCATTCTCACATCTGTCAAAGTCTGACCCTACTAATCTCATAATATTTCTCAAATCCCCCCAGTAAGAGCCAAGTTCTTTCTTGCTCCAATCCTAGAATCCTTGGTTTAATTTAGCCATGTATTACAATATGCCTTATTAAAGCTATTTATATGTGATTATTAGATATTCAAGGAAGACAGGAGCCATGACTAATTCCTCACTGTATCCTTGCAGGACCTCAATGAGCACTTGGACCATAAGAGGAGCTAAAATAGTATTGATTTTACTGGTATGTTGTGTGTGGCTTGTTTAAAAAGCAGTTGGAGATGCAGAACTGAAGCTCAAGATAGAAACTGTAAAACATTCATGTGTAAATAAAAGATACATGTATAAGTTGACATTGAGAATTTTAAGAAAATAAGTGATGAGTGAGGACTTAAGAAATGCCATATTTAGACGTTAGAAAGATAAGAAGTGTGAGTAATTTTGAGAAATGATTTGGTGCTCAAAATCCTATATTATACATAAATAGATAAGTGTTTCACATAAATATATAAAACATTAAATAGGATTGAATGAACAAATTACATAATTATAGAAATCCCCTCCCTTTTTCTGGCATCCCTGGGACTGATTTCTTGACCTTGATTGTTTGGTCTTCCTGTGGAGTTAGATGGCAGAGCAGACCCCATTTGCCATCTGAATTCATATATAAGAAATATGTAAGCCGGGCTCGGTGGCTCAACCTGTAATCCTGCACTTTGGGAGGCTGAGGTGAGTGGATTGCCTGAGGCCGCGGGTTCGAGACCCGCCAGGGCAACTTGGCAAGACCTCCTCTCTACAATGAATCAAAAAATTAGCCAGGTATGGAAGCACATACCTGTAGTTCCAGCTACCTGGAAGGCTGAGGCGGAAGGATTGCTGAAGCCCAGCAGGTGGAGGCTGCGGTGGCCAGGAGCAGCCACTGTATTCCAGTCTGAGTGACAGAGTGAGACTCCAACTCAAAAAAAAACAAAAAAAGAAATATGTACACTATTATATGTGACTCTATATCAGCTGAAGCGAAAAACTACATACTTGCTAAGTGAAATCATTTCTTTAAGTTATAGGACAAATTTGCTTGGTCTACAGGCCTGTTTTTTGGAGGGAAGGGGGAGAGACTGGATCTCAAACAAATTAAACATGACAATTTAAATAGAATTTTAAAATGCAGTCCCACGCAAATTATTTCTAATTATTTATAAATATATAAATAAAATAATAGTGGCCATTGACACACATGTAGCAATATAGATAGATTTGGCATAAGCTGCGAATATCTTGTAAGTGAATAGATTTTATTTGCGACTTATCCACAGATAAAACATGAGAATAATTTTTGAATTTCCAAAACCAGACTGCACAAATCTCCATTATACCAGGTCACTAGACAAAGTTTCCAAGGACAATAAACTACTTTCAGCCTGACTTATACCAATACCTAAGCTATAAATTACTGCGTAGGCTGTTATATCACTGAGTTAGTCTGTCCTCCTGCAAGGTTACCGTTAAAGAATTGTCCCGCTGATCAAGCGAGGTTTACAGTGGGAAATGTGTGTGTTCGAGCAGGTTGTTAAAAGGTATGTTCAGGTATGAGCAGCCTTCTCGGCATTATCATCACAAGTGCAGCTGGTGCTTTTCCGGTGTTTCTGTGAAGACCTCATCGCCTGCCTTTTGTTCTACGCATTGCTTTCATTAGGGAGCCTACGGCAGCATTTCCCAGGTGTGTTGCCTGTACAAAGGGCATTCATTCTACCAGTGCCCAGGCATTAAAGATAAAGAACCCAAATTACGGTTGGAGCTGTGTTCATGGATAAATGAGGCAGGGAGGTGATTCTACTGTGCTTTCTGGGTAATTCTACCATTAATTCCTGAGTTCCGGCCAAGAGAAAAATAGATCGTTGCATTTCTTTGCCTTGAGAGACAATGAACAGCGCATGAATGTGCTGCCTCTTTCTGGATGCAGAAGAGTCCTTTAAAACGCTGATTTCCCAAGCCAATGCTGTAATCCTATTTAGAAATATAGCTGTGTGGTGGATATTATGGGGCAGGATGATCTACACTTTCCTCTCCTACCTAGGAACATTCACCATAGTTGTCCAACAGTCTTGAGAAAGAGTGAAAGATAAATTAATAACAAAACCTACCTGTAGTGAAGGCTTAATATGGCCAATCCTCTATTCTGACCACTTTGTATTTATTAACCCATTTAATCCTAATTCACTATTTTTTTTTTTCTGAGTTGGAGTCTCATTCTGTCGCCCAGACTGGAGTGCAGTGGCCGCTCCCAGCCACTGCAGCCTCGACCTGCTGGGCTCCAGCGATCCTTCCACCTCAGCCTTCCAAGTAGCTGGAACTACAGGCGTGCGCTACCACAACCGGCTAATTTCTTATTTATTGTGGAGATGAGGTCTTGCCAAGTTGCCTAGGCGGGTCTCAAACCCGCAGGCTGGGGCAATCCACTCACCTCGGCCTCCCAAAGCGTGGGATTACAGGCTGAGCCACC
>CAUYQG010041895.1:0-14528 GCA_963574415.1 Tarsius wallacei | reverse complement strand
CCTGGGCAACCTGGTGAGACCTCATCTCTACAATAAATCAAAAAATTAGCCAGGTGTGGTAGCGCGCACCTGTAGTTCCACAGCTACTTGGAAGGCTGAGGTGGAAGGATCGCCGGAGCCCAGCAGGTCAAGGCTGCGGTGGCCCGGAGCGGCCACTGCACTCCAGTCTGGGTGACAGAGTGAGACTCCAACTCAAAAAAAAAAAAAAACAAAAAACAGGGTCTCACTCTGTTGCCCAGGCTAGAGTACAGAAGTGCAATCAAAGGTCACTGCCTCCTCAAACTCCTGGGCTCCAGCGATCCTCCCACGTCAGCTTCCCAAGAAGTTGGAACTACAGGTACATACAATCATGCTTGGCTCCTTTGTTTTATTTTTTGTAGAAACAGGGTCTTGTTATCTTGTTCAGGCTTGCCTCAAGTGATCCTCCTACCTCAGTCTCCCAAAGTACTAGGATTACAGGCATGAGCCACTGTGTCCCTCAGAAAAAACTGGGGAGGAGGGGGGATGGAAGGAGTGCACAGCACACACATAACATCAATAAGGGTGCCTAATCCTAATCCAGGCTAAGTGAGGGCCAAATTGAGGCCCCAAATTTCACCTGTAACGAAACCACTTATGTGCGCAATCCTGACCTGTAACCCACAACTTTAAAATTAAATTTAAAAAAAAAACCTCTTGTTTATACTAGCACTCTCATAGGGTCTCACAGGGCAGTGCCATCAGACTGGTCAGTGGAGCCTATCTGAGCATAGCCATACTTTAAATGTCTACGATTTAAACTTTTATCAATCACATTTGTTATAGCAGTTATCTTTATTGGGAAGACATGAACAGCCCAGAGGTGGCAAAAAGTCAAGAGGTGATAGTAAATGGGGTTTCAATTTTTTTTTTTTTGAGTTGGAGTCTCACTCTGTCACCCAGACTGGAGTGCAATGGCCGCTCCTGGCCACCGCAGCCTCGACCTGCTGGGCTCCGGCGATCCTTCCACCTCAGCCTTCCAAGTAGCTGGAACTACAGGCGCGCGCTACCACGCCCGGCTAATTATTTGATTTATTGTAGAGATGAGGTCTCGCCAAGTTGCCCAGGCGGGTCTTGAACCCGCAGGCTCAGGCAATTCACTCACCTCAGCCTCCCAAAGCATGGGATTACGGGCTGAGCCACCGAGCCCAGGGGGGGTTTCAATTTTTAACTCTTTGCACTCAGATATCCCCTCTCTGAGGACATAAAGAGATTGCTGGAGATTTTATTTTTCAAAAAGGTATGCTTCCTTGAAGTTGTCTATTCAAAAACAATGAAAAACCTATGTCTCATCTGAAATTTGTCAAGCTTTGGATCAATCAGTTGAGAAGCAGTTTTCAGAAATCACGGGTGCGACGTTCCATGTTGTCTTTGAACAACAGTCTGGACAATAAATTACATATTATTAATGTGAGAAGAAAACAAGACTGCGTCTGCTTGAATAGAAAAACACCAGGTGGAAGATGACAAATTATTATTGCACAACATGTATCAATGAACCTGCAATACACGTCGGTGACTGTTTCACACATTATCACATTAGATATAAAATTTTGGTTTTTTGTCATAAATAAGTTCCACAATGTCTCAAATTCCATGGTAAGCCAAATATCGTTACAATAAAATAATTGGTTCCAACACTATACTACTTAATATTAAGTGACTCATTCTCACTATTTTGTAAGAAAGTGCAGTCAAGTTGCTGGTTGGTGATCTGCAGGAGATCTCTGAGTGCAAAGGGTTAAGTGAAGACAAAACCACTTTCAATATTTCTGCAGACTGTTTCTGTCATGTAAAGAGAAACAAAGTACAGAAAGTTAAGTGCTTAGGCCCTAGAGCCAGACTGTAGCCTTCTCTTTACTGGCTATGACAAGGGCAAATTACTTAACCTCTTTCTCCCATGCCTTCACTTATAAAATATGAAAGCCTGTATCTATCATCTTTACAAGCAGAATAGTACCTGGTACACAACTTTTTTTTTTTTTTTTTTTTTTTAAACCCTAGACAGATCATCGGGACAAAAAATTAGCAATGAGATGGTACAAAACTTTTATAAAGAATGCAACAAATGAAAAGTATGGAGCTTTTCAAAGTATAGTTAATTTTAAAAATAAGTGACCAGGAAATTTCTGAAAAGAGGTAGATGAAGGGAAGAGATGAATATTGCCTTCCTCAGTGTGAGGTAGCTTAGGAAGAACAATACATTCAAGGTGGATCTAGGTTTGGATTTAGTACTATGGCTTACTGTTTAACCCTAAACAAGTAATGTAGCATTTATGCCTCAACCTCATTACCGTAACTGAGCAAAACTACCTACCACATAACATTGTTTTGGAATCAGAAGTAATATACGTGAGAGAGCACTAACAATGTTACTTGTGGTACAACTATATAGTTTTTGAACAAAATGTGAAAAAATACATCTCTACTGTTGCATCATTTAAGGTCCAACCTAAGAAAGTCCACAGAGCTTTTTACTATCCTTGCTTACTCTCATTAAGGTCAAGACATGGGGGTTTTTCCACTGAGGAATTGAGTTCTGTGTTTTCATAATGAACTCCTAAAACTCAAAAGAAGCCCAACGGTGCTACCACTTACTTAGTCAATTCACTTCTAGTTACTAGCTGGAGTGCCTGTGCTAGCTGGAGTGCAGGGACGTGCACATAGGTATAAGGAAGTTTACCAGAATGAGTTCCAAATATTGAAGACAGATCTTTGAAAATCTAAAACTTAAGAGAATTCTTGAAGTGCTCTGGCAATTACACAAAGTAAAAATTAGTTGGAATATACCTGTGGTTATTAATACCAATGTTAGATGAACCTTATATACAGTAGAATCCTCAAATGATAGCACAAGTCAGACGTGCCAATTATGGCATTACTAATTAGAGGCTTATACATTGTGATAAAATTGGATCATAATTAGACCGATAGCACTATACAAAAGCATCCACAGCTTGTAACACTCTAAGTAACAAAAAATTCAGTCTAGTAGCCAAAGCAAGCATGAAATGAGGAGGGAAAGCAGCAAGAGAGATAACGGTTACTTTTTTGTTGTTGTCTGAGGGTAGTAGGGCTGTTTTAACTAATGTGAAACAAGCCTCTAAACACATTCTGAAGACTAAAGGTATAGAGGGGCACCAGAATTCTTTAACCCTGGTGATAGAACATTCAAGGTTAACTGCCTTAATTTAAATGGCATGCCTGCTTAAGTGTACCAATTCAGTGGATTCTACCGTTCTATTCCTGCTTCCTAAAGCAGAGAAAAGGAGTCATGTGAACAGTAAAGTTTCAAAAAAAATCCAGTAGCATGCAAGTGAACATCCATTCAGCATTCTCTGCCAGCCTAGTCCACTATTTCCCTACCTCCCCACCCCTCATCCACCTTTTCCATCCCCCTTTATTGGCTAGTATAGTACAACATATTACTCACAGCTAGCCAAGTCTCAGAAATAACCGAGAAGACATATTTTGCAGTTAGTAAAAGCATTAGTTTATAAGCCAGGTAAAGAAAACTTGCTGCTTTGGATTTAACTTACTCAACTTATCACAACCTTCTTAAACTATCCCCGTTTTTGTTTAGCCCTTTCCTAGTCCAAAGGCAGACGGAAAATCCTGAATGGAAGGCTGACTTTTACCCATGATTAGTGAGTCAAATCCAGAATGTACTCCACCCACTGCAGCTCTTGCATATCCCGGTTACCTTCACCCTCTTTCATCTGTTCTTCTCTTTCTTGTGTCTCTTCATTAGCAGCTATCTTAACTTTGTCTTCAGGTGATTTCTCAGTAGCTCCCTGGGCTACCTTGGTATCAACCCCTTCTCCAGCTGCCTCAGACTCTTCTATGGACAGTTTAGTTTCTTCCTGGCTAGGAACCAGCTTTGCCCTGAACTTATCCTCTAGTCCTGAGCCATCTTTTGTTTCTATCAGTCTTTCTACAGAAGTCTGTGGTTCAACAGGAGTCTGACCTCCTACAGCAGGCAGTCCATTGACTGTACCATCCTTAGGAAGAAGAGTGGCCTCCTGCCCAGGCTTCTCAGAGACTTCTGATCCACCCTCTGTAACTGAGGCCTCTGCAGCTTCTGTTGTCACTTCTGGCGACTCTTCAGCTGGAGGCACTTCTTGCACTACCAGCTGCTCAAGAACAGCCTCTCCTGTCTCACTTTCAGAGGCAGCTACCTTCTTTGGCTCACCTCCACCCACCTGCACTGGCTTGACTACTGGGTCTACAGGTTCTGCGTCTACCTTCACTGCAGTGCCCTGCTTTTCTAGAATCACAACAGGTGGCTCTTCTGGAGCTTCTTTTGGCTTCTTCTCAATGTTCAAAATTACCTCTCCCTGCTTCTCCTGATCTCTTTTTTCTCTGTATTCTTCTTGGCAATCAGTTCCAGAACCTGAATTTTCTTCCTCAGTATCTGGGGCTTCCTGTTCTGGCTTCTCACAAGTGACCTCAGCTTCATTCTGTCCTTCTGGTGCTGCTGTTCCTTTTGCCTCTTCATAGGTTTCAGTGAACTGATCTGGAGACAATTCAATTTTTTCCTGTACCTCCTCTGCAGGCTCACTTGTATCCATATCTTCTCTTCCACCCTTCTCCATTTCACTCTCCTGTTCTTTATCAGTTTCAGGCTGTGCCAGAGACTTGTCTTCTGTTTTTTTGGCTTCTTCTTTTTCTCCCATGGCGTCATAAACCTGTTCTCTCAACTCTTCCCTTGCTTCCTCTACATGGTTAAAGAACATGAAGCATAAACATGTCTTCGAGTTTAATGATAAAAGCATAAATGGAAACTAAAAATACATTCCCTTTAATTTCTCAAAAAGCTTAGCAAGTTTTAACAGATGGCCTACAACTTATCTGCCCCCTTGAGAAAAGAAAAGGGAGAGTTCTAGCTAGCAGAGCAACGTATTGCAAAAGAAACTCAAGCCTGTTAAACTAGATGCTGTTTTACTTGAGCAATGACTACGAGTTACATGAGAAATGCAAAACTTTTCATTCTCCTTATAGAACCCCATCTGATAGCCAAACTCAGAAATTAATAATTTTCTTAGATAAAAAAATGTAAAAAGGTTTCAAAAGTACTGATGTTAAAATAACCAAGCTGCAGACTGCTTAAAAATTCTGCATAAGAAAAATATTTAAGGTTGTGGTAATATTTAAAAGCACCAATTTAATCTTGCTTTTTATCTTTTAGTTAAAAACCCACAATTTAAATAACCAGATTTAGTTGAGGAATTAAGTTATCCTCTTACAAAAAGCCTGTTGTCGGTTTCAGTAATCAGCTCCCCCCACTGCAGACTCCAACAGATGCAGGCATCACCCCTAATATCTTAGGAGACCATCCAGGGCAGGGAGGAAGAGCTCTATATCCATCATTTGTATTCAAGAAATATACAACGTCGCATCTCTTGAATGTCACATTCAACTCTACATACCGTCTATGTTATCATTATTTTCTACCAGAGATTCGTCTTCTGTTTTGTCTCCTTCCTCTTCCACATGCACACCTTCCAAGGCATTTCCCAACACACCATTCTCCATTCTAGGAGAACAAAAGTACAAAGCACTAAAAGGTTTAATGGCTAGAATTAACAATTTTTCCTAAGACTCATATTATAAAGCAACAGAAAAGTAAGTCAAGTGCAGGTAATATAAAATTATACATCCTTATGGAAGACAATGATCAAAACCTTATTATAAATTAACGCAGTAACAGCACTGAAGGAAATATGCATACCCTTCATCCAGCTACTCGAAAAGCACTGATGACTCTTGTCAAAAGAGCAAAGCCTATATACATTCTGTTTACAATGCAGGGAGACATATTATTTCCCAACCCCCCCCCCCATTATCTAGACAGCCAATAACATTCTGGCAAATTTTCATGGCAAATCATCAGAAGATTCTGTATGATTATCAGATTAAAAATTTATTAGAACAGAGATTAAATAGGTGACAGATCATTTACTAGCTTATATACCCCTCAATATATCTTATTCTGGTTAACAAATTCTGATAGAAAATATCCAAGAACTTTCCTCTAGTTAGACTACTTGTGAGTCTCATTTGTTAGACAGTCTCACATGCTAGTTCTTTCAAATTGCTCTTGTTCTTGTTTTGAACTAGTTGAGAATGCCTTTAAAGTTTCACTCTCTCTATTGGACTTGATTAATTATTGACCACTCACTATAGGAAAAATCTTCGCTTCTAATGACTCTTAACAGTCAAAACTTAAAATTTTATTATTTAGCCGGGCTCGGTGGCTCAGCCTGTGATCCCGCGCCTTTGGGAGGCTGAGGTGAGTGGATTGCCTGAGCCCGTGGGTTCAAGACCCGCCTGGGCAAGCGAGACCTCATCTCTAGAATAAATCAAAAAATTAGCCTGGCGTGGTAGCGCGCGCCTGTAGTTCCAGCTACTTGGAAGGCTGAGGCGGAAGGATCGCTGGAGCCCAGCGGGTCGAGGCTGCGGTGGCCGGAAGCAGCCACTGCACTCCAGTCTAGGCGACAGAGTGAGACTCCAACTCAAAAAAAAAAAAAAAAAAAAAAATTTTATTATTTGCATCAAGTGCCACTCACAATTCCCATCACTATTTCAAGCTCCTTCAAACCCTCTTTCTAGGTAAAACCAGTCTCACTCAGCTCCTTCAAACCCTCTTTCTAGGTAAAACCAGCCTCACTCGGATAATGGGAAAGCTCAAAGCTAGTTAATAGTTTCAGCAAACAAGAAAACTTCAATTTTTACATAGACCACCCATACCTTGCCAACTCCAGAAGCGATTTCCCATAGAAAAAGAAGGCTTCTCCACACTCATTAGCTGTTTCTCCATACTTCTTTCCTCTACAAAGAAAATAAATATCCAAAATCTGAATTAACATCTAGTCCAAAACATTTATTTCTAGTTCTTAAGTCAAAAACTGACATTTCTCCTATAATATACTCCAAGGAAACCAATATTCCTGTTTTGCTTTCAAGTCAAGGACAGAGGGACTTAAGAAATAATGCATGAAGTTAATATTGCATGTTCTTTGTCAATATATAATACATATTCTGACTGGGCGTGGTGGCTCAAGCCTGTAATCTAAGCACTTTGGGAGGCCGAGGTGATCAGGGTACCTGAGACGAGGGGTCCGGGACCAGCCCGGGCAACATGGTGAGGCTTCATCTCTACAATAAATCAAAAAAATTAGCAGGGCATGGTGGCTCGCGCCTGTAGTTCCAGCCACTTGGAAGGGTGAGGCAGAAGGATCATCTGAGCCCAGCAGGCTGAGGCTGCGGTGGCTGTGAGCATGCCACTGCACTCCAGCCTGGGCAACAGAGTGAAACTGTTCTTTCAAAAATAAAAAATATATTTATATATTCTAAGTGACAACAGTTTGCTACAGTTAGTATATAATCTTAGGGCCAAACTGCATCAGTAGGTATTCTTCCTGTCAATATGAACCAGAATAGTTACAGGACATTTGGCTCTGACAGAGGGTAAGTAAGGTCTATGGAAAGGCATCATGATATAAAGAATATAATGTCTGAAGCCATTCTTCCTGGGTTCAAATCCTGCCTTAAACCCTAACTAGCTGTACAGTATGTCCCCTACATAGGAATAAGTTCCATTCCAAGAGCACACTTGTAAGTCCAATTTGCTCCTAGGTCCAAGAAGTTAACCTAGGTACCCAACTAACACAATCAGCTATATAGCACTGTACTGTAATAGATTTATACTACTTTTCACACAAATATTATAAAGTACACAAAAGCAAAAAAGCACAACCACTTATAGAGGATGCACGCACGTAACAATGCACACCAGACACATGAACTGAACTAATTTATGTGATTGGATGTGCGAACTCATGTTCGCTGAGGTGGCTGTGAATATGCCACGGCACTCCAGCCTGGATAAAGAGAGAGAACCCAACTCAATTAAAAAAGAAAAAGAGGGCAACCCCTTCAGGTCCCCTCCCACTGTGGGAGCCCTCTGTCCTCTCAATAAATCCTTTCTCACTTAAAAAAATAATAATAAAATTTAAAAAAAAAAAGAAAGGCCGGGCTCAGTGGCTCAGCCTGTAATCCCACGCCTTTGGGAGGCTGAGGTGAGTGGACTGCCTAAGCCCGCGGGTTCGAGACCCACCTGAGCAACTTGGCGAGACCTCATCTCTACAATAAATCAAAAATTAGCCGGGCGTGATAGCATGCGCCTGTAGTTCCAGCTACTCAGAAGGCTGAGGCAGAAGGATTGCCGGAGCCCAGCAGGTCGAGGCTGCGGTGGCCAGGAGCGGACACTGCACTCCAATCTGGACAACAGAGTGAGACTCCAACTCAAAAAAAATAAATAAATAAAATAAAATAAAAATAAATAAAAATTAAAAAAAGAAAGAAAAAATACAGATTGCACTGTATTTAAGTTGTAGCTATTAATACATAGACATGGCCAGGTACAATGGTTCAAGCCTGTAATCCCAGCACGTTGCGGGCCAAGACAAGAGGACTGCCTGAAGCCGCGGGTTTGAGACCAGTCCGAGCAACTTTGTGAGACCTCATCTCTACAATTAAAAAAAAAAAATTAGCTGGATGTGGTAGCACCTAAAGTTCCAGCTACTTGGAAGGCTAAAGTGGAAGGATCGCAAGAGCTCAGCAGGTCGACACTGGAGTGGCCATGAGGGTGCCACTATACTCCAGCCTGGATGACAGAGTGAGACTCCAACTCAAAAAAAAAAAACACATCAAAAAACCTAGACAGGGAAGGAGAGACAAAAATCACTCAAGTTGTGAAGAATGGGAAGGAGGTACTCTATGTAAAGAGAGGCTTTCACAAAATGATCAGCAGAAGACATGAAAAGTGAAGTCAAATAAATGGTCTTGAGAGACTTTCGAGAATAATTAAGCTAGAAATTGTGATGACAGATATATTTAAGGGTAGTCTACTAGATTACAACAGTGCATCTCAAATTTTCCTCCTAAATAACCTTATTGGCAGAACAGTGGGAACACTGACCTCTCCAGGAGGAGAGAAAGAATAAGCTAAGAAAAGTGTGTTTATTTGTGCTAAACCTTAAAAACTTAAGATTTTACATTGTAAGACCACCATGCATTTTTATACAAAAATACCTAAACACTATCAGGTAAAATTTGGTCTCCATTCTTAGCCCTCTAGTTCATTAAGCTCAAGTGGAGATGAAAAAAGAGGCCAGGAATTAGATGAGATTATTCCAGACATCCAAGAAAAGATTCTGTTCTGGATATTGGAAGAGGGAGTAAAGGATTAGAAAAAGAATAAATTGATATGACCCTTAATCACAATGAGCTTCAAAGCTGAAACCCACAAATGCTGCATTATAACCATTTCTTTTGTATGATTTAATTTAACTAAATGTAATGTAATCAATCAATCAGGAACCATGACTAACCCCCAATTACAATTGGTGATATTATCTCAGAGGAAACTGCCTCAAATCAAGTTACTGGGAAAAATCTATTGCTTGAAGATTTAACATCAAAGTCTTTAGGGAAAATAAATCACCTTAAAGGTACTAAAACTAACGTCTTCCTCCAAAATATAGATATATATGGCTACCTGGTGGTAAGTTACAGCAGGCAACAAATGTACTAGGAAAGTATAAAAAATGCTGTGCTAATAATAGCATTTAGTAGTAGTATAACCAATCATAACACACTTGGCCCTGGAGTGGTTTGCCAGACACAGATATTCCAGTCTTTTTTTTTTTTTTTAAGTTGGAGTCTCACTCTGTCGTCCAGGCTAGAGTGCAGTGACCACTCCTGGCCACCGCAGCCTCGACCTGCTGGGCTCCGGCGACCCTTCCGCCTCAGCCTTCCAAGTAGCTGGAACTACAGGTGCGCACACCCCTGGCTAGCTAATTTTTGATTTATTGTGGAGATGAAGTCTCGCCAAGTTGCCCAGGCGGGTCTCGAACCTGCGGGCTCAGGCAATCCACTCACCTCAGCCTCCCCAGGTGAGGGATTACAGGCTGAGCCACCGAGCCCGGCTGATATTCCAGTCTTAAAACTGGAAAAGTCCCAGACAAACCAAGATGGTAATTCTGATTAGTGGTGACTGGAATGCAAATTACCTTACTCAGAAGAACCAAAGGCTGATATTTCTCAATGATATTTAGGTTTTATAAATTACAGTTATAGGAATAAACTCCTACATGAAAAATAAGCAAATGTATTAAAACTCTTGTTCTTCATGCTTTTTCCCCATAAAATGTTTATAACTCAAGGTTTATTAGGAACATAATATATAATAGCAAAACACACAGTACTTACAAAAGACTAGCTGCTTCCTGAAATGCATTGACTGCTGCTGGAATATCCCCCATCACCAGATGTTTCTGTCCTAAACCCAACAGTTTCTTGGCTTCACAATCCACATCCAGACTGCAAGAAAAAGATGTTTTTGTAGCGTCAAGTATTGTTTCAATCAACATTTGGGGGGCTGGGTAGGAGTCTCACTCTGTTGCCCAGGCTGGAGTGCAGTGGCACGCAACTCATGGCCACTGCAGTCTTGACCTGCTGGGCTCAGGTCAGCCTTCCATCACAGCCTTCCAAGTACCTGGAACCACAAGCACATACCATCACACCCGGTGAAATTTCTAATTTATTATAGAGATGAGGTCTCTAACACCTGGAATCTTGCCAGTGCCTCCCAAAGTGCTGGGATTACAGGTGTGAGCCACTGCACCGGGTAGAATCAACATCTTTTAAAACACCTGCTATGTTCGAACCACAATATTTTCTTTATTTTTAACATCTTTGGACTACTCTAACAAGGCCTGGCTAGCTCATACTTTTTTTTTAAAACCAGAACATTTACTTCATTACTAATCATTGAAATTCTTGAGATAAACTGGATTCTGCAATGATTGCCTTCCTGGGTTTGTTTAGGTGTTGTTGCTTCAAGGAATCCATGCCCGAGCCTGCAGTACACAGTTTTTGGAGCCTCATTCCACTGCTCCCAGTGGTATTTCGTCTTTTAGCCTTGGCACTCCAGTTTTACTTTCTCTCGTACTTGGCAAGGTAGCCACATTTGCCACAAGTCAACTTCTAAAGGTGGTAACCTTAGAGCCACAGCAGTGGCATATTGTGTGCGACTTACTGTGATGCTTTCCAAACAATGACTTTACCTTCCTCATCTCATTTCTATGGATGAGACCAAAAAGCGAACTCATACTTATTACCACCATAAAACCAAAAGAGGTAAAGTATGGTGACTCATGCCTGTAATCCAGCGCTTTGGGAGGCAGAGTCAGGAGGACTGCTTGAGTCCAGGTACTTCAAACCAGACTAGGCAACATAGTAAGACCCTGTCTCTACAAAAAATTTTTTTAAAAAATAGGTGTGGTGGTATGCACCTGTAGTCTCAGCTGCTTGGGAGGCTAAGGTGGAAGGGTCACCTGGGTTAAGGAGGTCAAGGATACAAAGCTGTGATCGTGCCACTGTACTCCATACTGGGTGATAGAGTGAGACCCTAACTCAAACACACACACAAAATCTCAAAGGCAGTATTTCCAGAAGTCTGACCAGAATATTTAATCAATAAGACTTATCTCCTCACAAAGACTGTATTCTACACGTTACTATATTTGTTGATTAAAAAATAAGTAAAAAGGAATCATAAACTGGGCTCGGTGGCTCAGCCTGTAATCCCGCGCTTTGGGAGGCTGAGGTGAGTGGATTGCCTGAGCCCGCAGGTTTAGAGATATGAGACTTCATATCTCTAAAACAAATTAAAAAATCAGCCGGGCATGGTGGCGCGCACCTGTAGTTCCAGCTACTTGGAAGGCTGAGGCGGAAGGATCGCCGGAGCCCAGCAGGTCGAGGCTGCGGTGGCCAGGAGCGGCCACTGCACTCCAGTCTGTGCGACAGAGTGAGACTCCAACTCAAAAAAATAAAAATAAAAATAAAAAGGAATCATAAAGAAACCATTAACTTCATACAAGTACAAAAAATAATTAAATTTAAGGAGCATTTAGGTAAATAGGGCAAGAGGCAGTGATCTCAAGATTAAGACAACGTGGTACTGACATAAAGAAGAGCAAACAGGGTTCGACACGGGGGCTCAAGCCTGTAATCCAAGCACTTTGAGAGGCCGAGGCGAGAGGATTCCCTGAGCCCAGGGGTTGGAGACCAGCATGGGCAACCTGGTAAGACCTCATTCTCTACAATATATCAGAAAAAAGAAAGAAAGCAAATAGGCTGGGTGCAGGGTCAAGTCTGTAATAACGGCCGGGCTCGGTGGCTCAGCCTGTAATCCTACGCCTTAGGAGGCCGAGGTGAGTGGATTGCCTGAGCCCGCGGGTTCGAGACCCGCCCGGGCAACATGGCGAGACCTCATCTCTACAATAAATCAAAAAATGAGCCGGGCGTGGTAGCACACGCCTGTAGTTCCAGCCACTTGGAAGGCTGAGGCGGAAGGATCGCCGGAGCCCAGCAGGTCGAAGCTGCCGTGACCGGGAGCGGCCACTGCGCTCCAGTCTGGGCGACAGTGAGACTCCAATTCAAAAAATAAAAATAAAAAAGTCTATAATACCAACACTTTGGGAAGTCAAGGTGAGAGGAATGCCTGAACTCAGGAGTTCGAGACCAGCCTGGGCAACTTGGTGAGACCTCAACTCTATAATATATGAGAAAATTAGCTGGGCATGGTGGCGTGCACCTGTAGATCCAACTACTTAGAAGGCTGAGGTGGAAGGATCGCCTGAGACTAGCAAGTCGAGGTTGCAGTGGCCACGAGTGTGCCACTGCATTCCAGCCTGGGCTACAGAGTGAGACTCCAACTGAAAAAAATAAAAATTAAAACCATTTGTCCTTACATTGCTATTATTTCTTTACAACAGGTTTCTAGAAATGGAATTACTTGAACAAATGGTAGGAATATTATTAGCACTGTTTAGCACTCTCACTAAGTTAATAATGAAACTAACTACCTTCCAGTTATACTGTTCTTAGTTTATGTTCCAGATATGAATCTAGTTGTACCATGTAAATCTTACCTCTCCACTTTATCTGCAGAGGTAGAAGGAGCAGGAACATCTTCTTCAATTCTGTAATGAAAAATTAAGGAGAAAAAAGTAAAACTGGAGACTACTTAAGCCTTAAATGTAAATACATTTAGAGAAATATACAGGAATAAATAAAAAGTTGCCTTTTTTTTTTTTTTTTTTTTGAGTTGGAGTGTCACTCTGTCACCCAGACTGGGGAGTGGCCACCGCAGCCTCGACCTGCTGGGCTCCAGTGATCCTTCTGCCTTGGCCTTCCAAGTAGCTGGAACTACAGGCATGCGCTACCATGCCCGGCTAATTTTTTTGATTTATTGTAGAGATGAGGTCTCGCCAAGTTGCCCAGGCAGGTCTCGAACCGGCAGGCTCAGGCAATCCACTCACCTCAGCCTCCCAAAATGCTGGGATTACAGGCTGAGCCACCGAGCCTGGCTAAAAATTGCCATTTATTAAACACCCAAGTATTATTCACTTATTTTATCAAAACATAGGAGTCTCACTCTATCACCCAGGCTGAAATGCAGAGTACCAGTCTTTTTTTTTTTTTTTTTGAGTTGGAGTCTCACTCTGTTACCCAGACTGGAGTGCAGTGGCCACGCCCGGCCACTGCAGCCTCGACCTGCTGGGCTCTGGCAATCCTTCCGCCTCAGCCTTCCAAGTAGCTGGAACTACAGGCGTGCGTTACCATACCCGGCTAATTTTTTGATTTATTGTAGAGATGAGGTCTCACCAAGTTGCCCAGGCGGGTCTCGAACCCGCGGGCTCAGGCAATTCACTCACCTCAGCCTCCCAAGGCGCGGGATTACAGGCTGAGCCACCGAGCCCAGCTATGGCTCACCAGTCATGACCTCCTGGGCTCAGGGGATCCTTCCGCCTCAGTCTCCTGAGCGGGTGGAACTACATGTGCCACCATGCACAACTAATGTTTTTGTGGGTTTTTTTGCTATGTTGCCCAGGCTAGTTTCAAACCTCTGACCACAAACAATCCTCCATCCTCAGCCTCCCAAAGTGCTGGGATTATAGACGTGAGCCACCGTTCCCAAACTTATTCATAAAAGTTAATTCTTAATCATTCAAATATCCAGGGTCAAAAATAAGTAGTGACTTTACGACTAGAACCACAGAGATGAGGCACAATTTCAGCTGCAGATTAAGTAAGCTATCTGGGCTATTTGCCCAGAATCTTGAAATGGTCTTGGATTCTTATCTTTCAAACTTTGCCAAAGCCAGTTTTAAATAGAGGTCATTCTGGTCAAATGGTCTAGCACAGAGCTTCTCAAACTACCTGCATTTTTCATTTCTAATCTATAATAGATTGAGCTTTTGTAAAATACGATAGGAATGTCAGGGTAATGTCGAATTGCTTTGTTTTTTTTTTTTTTTTTTTTTTTTTGAGTTGGAGTCGCACACCGTCGCCCAGACTGGAGTGCAGTGGCCGCTCCTTGCCACTGCCGCCTCAACCTACTGGGCTACGATGATCCAGACGCCCCCGCCTCCCGAGTA
>CAUYQG010041894.1:0-18917 GCA_963574415.1 Tarsius wallacei | reverse complement strand
TGTTGCTTTTAGAATTTTTTCTTTTATACCTACTTTGTTTAGGCGAATTGTTATGTGTCTGGGAGTTGGTCTTCTCATTTGTTGTCTTGCAGGGGTTCTCTGAATCTCTTTTGTTTGAATATTTGCATCACTGATGAGATGAGGTAAGTTTTCTTGAATTATTTCATGAAATGTTTGTTCCCTTGTGGGCTCTGTTTTTCTCTCTGCCTCAGGAAGGCCAATTACTCATAGATTTTTTTCTCTTGAAGTGATCATTCATCTCTTGAAGGTTTTGTTCTGTCTTTTTAAGCTTCTTTTCTATGTTTGTGACAGTTTGGGTTATTTCTGTGTTTTGGTCTTCGAGTTCTGATATTCTTTCTTCTGCTTGGCTAATTCTGCTTTCCATGCTGATTAGTTATTTACTTCCATCACAGTATTCTTTACTACTGTTATTTCTTTCATCAGTTCCTTCCTATTTTCCTCTTATCTCTCCTCAATTTTTTTTAATCTCTCTATTAATGTCTTGATGTCTGGGTTTGTTGCATGTGACCCGTCATTTTGGGGGCTCTTCATTGTTTGTGTTCTGAAGTCTGTTTTCTCAGTGTCTGACCTCTCACGGGTCTGTGAGACCTATATTCTTCTTTTGTTTTTTCTTAATTTGTGCAGTTTTTTCCTCCCTACTTTTTCCTTCCCTTCACGTTACCGTCTTCTTTAATTCTGTTACTCAGGGATGGAGGGGTGGCTTTTAATTCTGTTTGTTCAATCTCCTATTCTTTATGTATAACCTCTTATCTTGTTCAATTCTGGGGCTGCACTGTAGGTTGGGGGTGGCCCTTTTTGCAGTTTTGATATTTACTTAAGGGGGAAGCTGTGATTCAAAATCTCTCTGCAGGTCCTGGTATCTGCTGCCAGGTGTATGGATAATCTGAAACCCACTTCTCACTGCTTTGGAATCTGTCCATGCAGTGGGGTTGTGGGTTTATTCCCTGAAATAAAATGAGGTTAACAGAGCAAAGAGAATGGAGCAGACAGTGGGGGGAAGTGGGAGGTGGAGAGAGTGGATAGTAAGGGGGAAAACAGATGAGTTTACCAACAAATGGAGAGAGAGACAAAAACGGAAACAGATAAAAACAGTAGATCATGGCTACAAACTAACCAACTCCCATACACAAAACTCGCCTGTAGTTCCAGCTACTTGGAAGGCTGAGGCAGAAGGATTGCCAGACCCAGCAGGTTGAGGCTGCGGTGTCTGGGAGCAGCCACTGCACTCTAATCTGGGCAAGAGTGAGACTCCAACTCAAAAAAAAAAACAAAACAAAAAACACACAAAAAAACTAAAACATACCATGATGCTAACATACAAGCTAACCAATGTCCTTTTTGGTGTGCTATTCCTTTATACAAAGATATGGTTTACAGAGAGAAGAAAAGAAAAGAAGAAAAAAGAAAAAAAATGGAACAAAACAAAAGGAATGGAATCAAGTCAGTAAACTAACAGAACCAATCAAGCACACTCAGACTTTTCATTTAATTCCAGTGTACTTTCAGTTCTGATTTCTAGCTGTCTTTTCAGGCTGGTAAATTTGTTCACAGGGTCAGTTGCCCCTGTCCTGCTGTGAAGGGCAGTCAGATCACCACTCACTTCACCACTGTCCAGTTCAACACTCAAATCTGGACTGGTATCAAGCTTCTGTTTTTCCCCTTTTGGTGTTGTTACCCTGAATCGCCAGCAGGTGTTGCTGTTTCACTGCTCCAGATGGTCTTTATCTCAGCTGCTCGCCCCACAGGGGAGGGAGCCAGAAAGAAGCTGGAAATGGAAGCCACTGCCTCAAGGCACACGGTCGGAGACCCACGGCCTGGCAGGATGTCACAGTTGCAGTAGTAGTGGCAGCGATCTCAGTAGATCTTGCTTGCAGGGGCTTCAAGGTCTGAAGTCCTGGATCACCTCAGGAGCAGGCAGTGCAATGTGCAATGGCTGCCGTGGTTGTGGTGTCAGCTGCAGTGGCTACCCAGACCGCTGTGATGCTTCAGCAGTGTCAACAGCCGAACTCCGTGTGAGGAGCAGGCTGCCGATGATGGGATCTGCAGCCCCCGGGGAGACAACCAGATTCTTTTTGTGTTCTCTTTTGTGGAGGTCTCATAGACCAAGCTGCCCCATCGCCATCTTGCCGCAAGTTCCCATTGTTTGCATTCTGAAGTCAATTTTCTCAGTGTGTGACCTTCCAGGGGTCTGTGAGAGACCATATTCTTCTTTTTTTTTTTTCTTTTGTGTACATTTTTCTCTCCTCCTTCTTTAATTCTGTTTTTTCAGGGAATGTGGAGTTGCTTTTATTTCTTTTTGTTCAATCTCCTGTTCTTCCTTATGAGCATCCTCTGGCTTTGTTCACTTTTGAGGCTGAACTGTGAGTTGGGGCTGTACTTTTTGCCATTTTGAGATTTAATTGATGGGGAAGCTGTGATTCTGAATCTATCTGCATATCCCAGTATCCACCAACAGATGTATGGGCACACTGGAGCCCACTTCCCATTGCCTTGCAATCTGTCCATGCAGTGGGGTTTAGGTTAGCTCCCTGGAACAAAAGGAGGTAAGGAAAAGAAAAATAAAGGAAGAAGGGGGGATCAAGCGGAAGTTGGAGAGAGAGAAGTGTAAGAGGGAAAACAGACATATATACCAACTAACGAATGAAAAGAGGCACAAGGCCAGAAAAATAAGAAACCAAACTAGTTCTGGAGTCTTTCCTGAGTGTCTAAAGTCTTTTCAGCTCTGATCTCTAGCCTCTCCCCTTTGCTCTCATTGCAGTCAGATAGATTTACTCATAGCTTGGGTTGGTTCCCTTGGCTTGCTGCCTGAGAGGTCTGCCTCAGGACTGAGTTGCCTATCTGATTCAGTGAAGGGGAGGGCTTTCTGTCTTCTGTTTGGCGAGGTTGCTTAGAAACCAAGGTGGAGGCTGCTTGTAGATGGGCAGGGCATGCAAATCTCTGCCTGGAAAATGACTGCGATGGGTAGCTCCTCTTTTGCCAATCCTTTCTGTATACTCGTTCTTTCTCTACACTTGTCTATTCCATGGATGATCCACTATGATTGGCTATGGTGGTGTGTGTCTCTTGTCAGGCACTGGGAATTAGCAATATAGCTAGGTGCTGTATTTGGTGTGCCGCCGGTGGCTAGGGGTGGGGGAGGGAGCTGGGAATTCCCCCAGGTCAAGAGAAGCTGTTCAGAACCTGGTAGCAAACAGCAGTAATTCTTTGAGGCGGCCGTAGTGCAACAGAGGCTGTTTGCTGTGTGGGACTGGCTATAGCAGCCACATCCTGTGTTGGCAGCGGCTGCGGGGGAACGTGGAACTGCCTTTAGGAGCCACCTTTTGTGGAGATCATCACAGTTCAGCTTGTCCCGTTGCCATCTTGCCTCATCCCCCTGTTTTGATCTTAAAAACCTTTTATGATAAAGCATGACTGTTCACAAAATATAGTTCAGTTGCTTGCAAGACAATGTATAACTTTTTATCTATTCTAACATAACAGATATTGCACTTTTACAACTTGCCTCACATACATGCCTATCTGGCTTTCCCATTATAGGCATTCATGGCTGGTTGTGACTTTGTACATAGGCCAAGTATGTTTTCAGCAAAGTTCAAGCAGAGCAGTGGTCTCCAACATCTTTCTTGAAATTGATCTATGTGAGAAATTGCAACAGATAAGACCATGAGTTATTTTTACTTGTTATCTCCTCTTTCACATGCCCTCTATTCCAACTTCACCAAAAATAAAAATAAAAACCCTTCCTATATTTATGTCCTACTGTGTAGCACAGCCTCATGATTAAAAGTTTCTAGGATGTTAAGGAAGCAGATGAAATACTGGGACCTTTATGTTAATGTGAGTCCAAATGACAATTAGAAAGTTTTGGTCCCAGTTACATGTCCTCTTATATTTGAATTTGGTCTTCAATCCACAGGTTCTAATCTACAGGAACAAGAATTTTAGGTAATAGAAGAAGGAAGTCCCATGCTCAGGAGATCACTGTTTCTGGTAGTAGCCTGACATGAGATACCTGATCACAACTTCTGAGCAGGTTTAAGATAGACAGAAGACAGAGCACACCCCAGAGTTGCTAGCCCTTTCTAAAGAACAGAAGAAAATGACCAAGGCCCAAGTGAGTTTTGTTGTACCTACTTTATCCTATGTTTCTCAATGGATATGTTGAAACAGACCATCTGGTTAAATGAGACATTATATGTTGATAGAAGACAAGTATCTGTTCAAAAATAAGTTTCAGTTATAAGCATACAATCTGGTCAAATTGGGAAGTGAGATAAGTAGGTCATGGAATTTGTGCAGTGTTCTTAATGTTGAAACAGCTTATTTACTGTGTGTAAGACCCTACAGGTTGCCTTTGCTTTGAACTGTATCTTCTCTTAGCAGCTGTAAAAACAAGAACAACACGAAACATGACATGATAGCAATGAGAAGACGGCAAGGAAGTTTTTCAGGGGAAGTAAATATGTAATTGTTCTTAGATCTTAAGAAATGCATTTTCTTTAGGAAGGTTTTGTGGTAGTATCCTCTGAATCACCCTTGTAATAAAGGTAAAGAATGTTTTACTTTGCTTTTTCTTATTGTTCCTTGGGGTCAGCTAAGAAGATAATGCCAGAGGAAACCTGGATTGGACAAAATTCTTCAAATACAGTATGCCTTGAAAATAGAGACTTGTGGTAGTCTGACTTTACCTAGAAATAAAATCTGTATTCTTCAATAGAAAAAATGGGCTGCTTGGACCCCCATGAAGAAGCATTCTGTCAACCAGGTTTTTGTTATTGATTTGGCAGGAGCTGGCTGAGAGTTCCATTTTATGAAAATAGTTTTGAATACAGATACAGACAGTGCTTCATTCTTAGCTTTTTACCTCAGGTTCAAAAAATGAAGTCAGTGCCAATTATTCTTGTCTTCATACTTTTTAAAATTAATTTTACTTTATTTTTTTGAGTCAGAGTCTCACTCTGTCACCCAGGATGATGTGCAATGGCATGCTTATTGCCACTGCAGCATCAACCTGCTGTGCTCAGACGATCCTTCTGCCTCAGCCTTCCAAGTAGCTGGAACTGTAGGCATGCATCACCACACCTGGGTCATTTTTTAATTTATTATAGATATGATGTCTCGCCTAGTTGCTCAGGTTGTTCTTGAAGTCATTGGCTCAATTTTCTTTCCCCCATCTCCTAAAGTGCTAGGATTACAGATGTGAGCCACCTGACCCGGCCACATTTTTTTTTTTTAAGTTGGAGTCTCACTCTGTCACCCAAACTGGAGTGCAGTGGCCACTCCCGGCCACTGCAGCCTCGACCTGCTGGGCTCTGGCGATCCTTCCACCTCAGGCTTCCAAGTAGCTGGAACTACAGGTGCATGCTACCACACCCGGCTAAATTTTGATTTTATTGTGGAGATGAGGTCTCGCCAAGTTGCCCAGGCAGGTCTCAAACCCGCGGGCTCAGGCAATTCACTCACCTCAGCCTCCCAAAGCACGGGATTACATGCTGAGCCACCGAGCCTGGCTTCATAATTTTTTAAGTAGAGAATGAAGTCTTATTGTATTGTCCAGCCTGATCTTGCACTCCTGGCCTCAAGCAATCCTCCCACTTGGCCTCCCAAATTGCGGGAATTACTTGTGTAAACCATTGCACCTGGTCTGGTCTTCATATTTTAATTATTCAAATAACATATGGCTATACTTTCATACAAGAGATCCAAGTGAACAGAAGTATTTGTATCAAAAGACAATATCCCTTTCACCCTTTTTCTATCCAAACAGCAACCCAAATGGTAACAAATGTTAATAGTTCGGGTTTTCATCTAGTCCCCTTTTATGACATGTGCTAGAATACATCTACGTTTATATACAGTTCTAATATACCTACTAACATGTACTTATACATATACAATTGCATATATTATTGCAAGTATTTTTGTGTCTTGATTCACATTATATAATTTAGGAGTTTGATTTTTTTCAATTTAAGAGGATGCCTTGAGGATCATTGATATCCATATTTATACATTTGGGGAGCTTGCTTTTTTTCAATTTAAGAGGATGTCTTGAGGATCATTGATATCCATATTTATACATCTACATAATTGATTTTAACGTTCATATATTATAGCATGGAAATGTAATTTAATTCTGTCTTATGATGGACATTAAGAATATTAATAGACTTTCACTATTATAAACAAAGGAATAATGCACATTTTTATTGTTCATTGTTTTGTATCTATGCAGATATTGCTTTAAAGGATTTTTATAGTAGAAGGATTAGCAGATTTCCATGGTCCTATGTATGTGAAATAGTCACAGTGTGCATAATTGATCATGGAGAAAAGCATCAGAACATATTCCTGTCCCTCTTTTCCATGCTATCTGTTGATACCCACCTCACATTGCATTGGATGTTCTGTTATAGGGATCATTATCCTTCAAAGATGTGGCTGTGTACTTCACCAGGATGGAATGGCAGTTATTGGACCCGACTCAAAAGGACCTTTACAAGGAGGTAATGTTGGAGAACTATGGCAACCTTGTATCAGTAGGTAAGGACAGTATCTCAGTCAGTTACCTTTTCTTTTTCATTTGGTGAACTCTATATGGTACTTTAATATTCAAAGATTTGGACCTAAGGCATTGCATGTTATAGACTTTTTATTTTTATTTTTTTGTGGTAAAATATGCATAATATAAAATTTGCCATCTTAACCATTTTTAAGTGTGCAGTTCAGTGGGAGTAAATGCAAATTAAATGCATTCAATGCTGTGTAACCACCATCTCCATTTTTCTTTATAACTTTTTTCATCTTATAAAACTGAAACTCTGTTCCCATGAAACAGTAACCACCCATTCTTCCCCTACCATGCCCCACTTCCTGGTGCCCATTGTTCTAATTTCTGTCTTTATGATTTTGACTACTCTAAGTATAGTATTATAGGCTTGAATCACCATGTCTAGCCTCATTTGTCTGTTAATGGACACTTGAGTTTTAGCTCTTGTGAATAATGCTGTATGAACATGGTTGTACACATATCTCTTTAAGTCCCTGCTTTCTCTTCTTTTGGGTATATTTCTTACAGGATATCAAGGTACCAAACCAGATTCAATCTTCCATTTGGAGCAAGGAGAAGCCCCATGGATAGTAAAAGGAGTAGACCATAGTCAGACGTGTCCAGGTAAGTGATTGAAAAGCTAAGAAAATGGCGAGGAATTGAAGGGCTGATCGTTGTAGAATCTAGTGTAGAGATCATTCTTATACTAGTTGATGACCCGCAAACTGAACCAACACCTTTGCAAGCCTTTCTCATTCCTAATTGGGCTCTTCTTTGCCTGTTGTCAAACATGATGTCTTCCTTTTTTCGATTTTCTGGATCTGATTGCATACAGTCCATCTCATCTAGGACTCTGAGTTCTCACCAGGGTCTGTTCTTCCCAGACTGCTCTGGTTTGTCTCACCTCCTGTTTTCTACCTTACTTGCCATGAAATTCCCTTTACTACTCACCTAAATCATTTTTCTCTAAGCACTGCTCCCTCCTTAGACATAGCCTTGTCCCTTTTAAAGAGCTGATTTTCTTCCCTGATAATCACCTCACTTTAGTTCATGTAAAAACCCCTCATACCTCATCTCTTAAAGCATCTCTATCTACTTATTCTCATGCTGTTTCCCTGCCTTCCTAGCTTCTGGTTTTTAATCTCCTGCTGATTGTTCTATTAAAAGTTTTATTCACTCTCAAGGCCTGAGGTCTCTGTCCTCTAGTTAAGTCTCCTAGATTGACATCCCTAGTCTAATCTACACCCTTATCCCCTGTATGTTGCCAGCCACTGGACAGAAGTTCTCCATCCTCTATGTGAAAGGAGAATACTTTCAGATATTTCTACCATCATAGAGTATGTTTATATATACTAAAATTTTAAGCTCTTCTTCAGACATCTCCCTTTCTGTAGTCTCGCCTGCCCTCCAATTCTATATTTTGCCTGCGTCCAGGACAATTATCCTGTGATTCTTTCTTTCTTCAGCTTTGGTGTTAGAAACTTGGTTGGCAAACATGGGAGGCCGAGGCAAGAGGATTGCCTGAGCCCCGGGGTTTGAGAACAGCCAGGGCAACTTGATGTGACCTTGTATCTAAAATAAATAAATTTTAAAAAATTAACTGGGCATGGTATCATGTGCCTTTAGTTCTGGTTACTTGGAAGCCTGAGACAGAAGGATCACCTGAGCCCAGCATGTCAAGGCTGCAGTGGTCATGAGCATGCCACTGCTTTCCAGCCTGGGTGACAGAGTGAGACTCCAACTCACAAAAAAAGGATGAAACTGGGGTTGTCCTTCCTCCTGTCAAATCCTTTCACTCCTTGTGTATGTATTTAGGTTCTGTAATGTTGCTCTGCATTCTGGTGGCAGTCACTTTTAAGTCGCCTTGAGTCTTCCCTGTTGACTATTTCTGAATGTCTCTGCTACTTCTGTTAATTTTTATTATTTTGAAAATGCTGTTTGAAAATTTTACCTATTTTTGAAAGTAGTTTTCAGCAGTGCCCCCATTGCTACATATACTTACTAGTTTCTGTTTTTCTGTTAATTCCTTTTGATTTTAAAGTTATATTCCTCAGTGAGTGGGGAGCATTAAAATCATGGAACTAGAGGAGAAGACGTGAGAAGTGAGTATTGGCTGAAAAAGCAAGAGGTCCACATATATTTAGAAAGTGAGAAGAACCAAGTCAAGTAGAATAAGTGTCAGGATCCTGGCTGGAGAGTTGGGAGATGTCCCAGAAATAAGTGGCAAGTTCATTCCAAGAAGGAGAAAGTGATATGTTTTGGTGAATGCTATAAATAATGCCAAATAACATGAGGGCTGACATCAGTGCCTTTGATCATGCTTCAATTTTACATCCAGATACTTTCTTTTTCCACAATGATCTCTCATTTGTACCTCCATGAAGTAGTTTTTGACTACTCCAGGGCACTCTGAGAACTCCCACCTTCCTGACTTCTGTCTGCTTTGTGTCTTTGTCGCTCTGATACATAATGGTCATGTATTATATGTGTGTTACTTTACTGGTTGGTGGGGGGCTACTCTTTCCATATAAAAAAGTGTCTGTGTCTTATATTTCTGTATTTAGTGTGGTCTACCTAGTAGTTCACTGACAACAGCTTTTATCACATCTTTCTTGAATGCAGTCTTTCATTTGTTTCATTTCATTTTACAATTTTATTTTTATATCATGAATGTGTGTAGGCTAGTGGAAGCATTTCCATACTGCAGGTTGTCTGTCCTGATATGTTACTACTTATTTGCTAGATAAGGGGAGGGACCTGACCTATGAAGTTAAAAATGATTTCTGGGTGGTTCAGCTTTGACTTCTATAGTTGAAAAACCAGCATTCTAACAGGCTCCAGGAGATTTTAATGTAATGAAGGACATAGGTGCATAAGATTTAAAATTTTTGAAAGTTTGATCATGTTCATTTTTGTATAATACGAGTCTGTGCAAAGTGAAGTGTTCTCAGAGAGAAAAAGAACTGTTTTTGTAAGCATGATCAGATAATTTCTGCAAGAAGAATATCTCAGATTTGAATTAAATGATGGTGAAATGCCTTGTGGGTCAGTAGTAATATCAATAAACTTTGGAGGAGGAAATACAGAAAGTGATGTTGGCGATAGTTAATAGATTGGGTTTAGGATGCCATGAGCAAGGAAACAGCTGAATTTATGTTAATAATTACCTTAGAAAATGTGAATTTGGTTTGGTTTTGTCTTTTGCTAGTTCTAAAGGATCTTGCTTGATAGCTGGGTAGTGGCATTGTAAAAATAGGAAGGTATAGCTTGGGGTTCTAAGGTAAATGGAAAAGAAGGCAGGTGAATGTTTTCTTCCTGCATGGGGAGTGAGTCCCTAAAATCTCTTAATTGAGGGTTCCAGAGATACTGTAGGAACAGAAGTTAAGGAAGAATGTGGTAATAGTTGAAAGAAGACAATTTGGGGATGACTATAATCAAGAAGATTATAATGGTGAACACATGATTTAAAATTATTGAGAGTTTGACTATGTGGCATTTTTGCTTAATGCAAAACTGGGTAAAGGGAATTGTCAAATAGGCAGGGACTGTTTTACAAATGATTCAGGGAGAATTATGGTCTACACCTGTGTGACCAGTGTGTTGATGTATCTACTTAAATTTAATTAAAATTAAGTAAAATTAAAAATTCAGTTCTGTGGTAACCCTAATTACATTCCAGTACTCAGCAGCCACACAAGTGTAATGGCTACCATATTGAAAAAACACAGATACATATCGTTTCTGTCATTGCAGAAGGTTCTCATGATCAGTGTTGGACACAGTTGCAGTATTATTAAACTGATTGGAGAAGTTGATATTTCTACTAGTCAGTACACTTGTAACACTTCCCTGGGAAAAAGGCAGGTGATACAGGGCCTATTTTTACATTCCAGATGAACATATATGTATGTGGATATATCGAACTTTGTGGGGTTGTATCACATCTGTTAAGGAAAAATAAACTCTTTTTTTTTACACTAACAGAACACTTCTGACACCAAATGTGACAGAGGGTGAGATTTCTACACCAACAAGTTCTCCAACTCTGCTGACACCAAATAGATCTGCTATAATTTTATTGTGATATTAACTACCTGGACCCTAGGTAGTACAGACCCCACACGGTAAGGGCTCAGTCGCACAAGACTGTCCCCACTTCAGATGCCGGTCGTAAGTCATGGTCCCCAGGTTACTCACACTTCTGAGGTGGCCATAAATCTGGAGTTTCCACAATAATTTCCTCCTTATAGTTGATATTTTCTGCTGACAGTACACAGAATTCAGCTAAACAACGTTTATTGTTTTATTATAAAAAATATGGTGAAAGATTATGGGGGAACAGCCAGATGAAGAGATATATAGGGTGAGATCTAGAAGGGTCCAAACACTGACACTCTGTCTCCAGGAAATTTGGATGTGCTTCCTCTCACCATGTGGATGTGTTGACCAACATGGTAGCTCTCTCAACTCTTGTGTTTTAGGGATTTCTTTGTGGATGCCTCATTACATAGACATAATCAGCTATTTACTCAGTCTCTAGTACTTCTCCTCTTCCTGAAGGATGATGACCAGAACCCATCCTGAAACTATCCAGGAACCCATCAAGAGTGGCCTCATTAGAACAAAACATGCTTCTATAACCCAGGAAAGTCCAAGGGATTTGGGAGCTGCAACAGGGACCAGAGTCAGAGACCAAGTATTAGAACAAAAATGTTCCCAGCATCCCTGTCACTTAGGAAATTGCAATGGATTTATTATCACACTATTTCAACTCCTATGTAGAAAGTTGGACTATTGAGTGCAGTATTACACTAAATGGCAATTTAGGAAAGTTTAGTTTTGGTGTGCAGTTGGGATGAGAGAAGAAAGATTTAGTAACAAGGTGATTACTAAATATTTTACCCAAGTAATCTAGGAATGAGATACTGTGTGTTCTGCATTCTGATTTTTCTATTCCAAACCTTTGTTACTAAAACCTGTGTTTATTTACTTGATTAACATAGACATGTCTTCTGTGTGGTCTTTTTATATTATCTGTGCATATCTGTGTGCCCAAACACTTAAACTTGGAGTGCATGTAGCTCTTAGCCTGGGCCCATCTCATTCTCTCTCTACTGAGATGATCTCATCTAATCCCATGCAGTTCCGTGTGCTTAAATAATGTTTATGTACTCATACCTAAATTGTTATCTTTTTTTTTTGAGTTGGAGTCTCACTCTGTCACCCAGACTGGAATGCAGTGGCCGCTCCCGGCCACTGCAGCCTAGACCTGCTGGGCTTTGGCGATTCTTCCACCTCAGCCTTCCAAGTAGCTGGAACTACAGGCCCACGCTACCATGCCCAGCTAATTTTTGATTTATTGTAGATATGAGGTCTCGCCAAGTTGCCCAGGTGGGTCTCGAACCCACGGGTTCAGGCAATCCACTCACCTCAGCCTCCCAAAGCGCTGGGATTACAGGCTGAGCCACCAAGCCCAGCTAAATTGTTATCTTAAGCCTGGAATTTTCTCCACGCTCATGGATATAACTGTGTACTTTCATATTCTTTCTTGAATATGGATTACTCATCTGAAACCTGGTAGACCTCCAAATGGTACAGTCCATTCCGCCAAGTGCCAAGCCTGTGTTGCTAATCTTCATTTTATTAAATGGCACCAGCACCTCCATTGATGCTTATGGTACATACTGAGGGGTTATAATAAATTCTTTCCCTTCTACCTCCAATATTCACTCCAAAGTGAAAGTTATCTTTTCTTCCCCCATACTATGTGTTTTTTCAATTCTCTCCATCTGCATTGTAATTATGCATGCTTAAACTACTTGAAATGTATCATAGCTTCCTGTCTAGTCTCTTCTATAATTTTCTGTCTCCAGTTCATTCTCCGTAGAACAGTAATGTTTTAGTAATGTCAGTTCAGAACATGTTTTCTTGTCAAAAAATGTTTGGTGGCTTACTGCCATTGTTTAGCATAAAATCCAATATCTAACAAAGTCTGCCACAACATTTCTATGTTCTCAAATCTGTCAGCCTCACCAATCTTACATACTTCTACTTCACTCAAGTTTGGGATATTGCAGGAACACCAGTGTCTCTTATGTTTCTTGATCATGCCTGATTTTTTCACCTCTATATTTTGACCTGGCTGTTCCCTTTGCTTGGACTGTTCTTTAATGTTCTTTGCATAACATTGCTCATTCTTATCTTAGGATGTCTGCTTGCATTTTTTTTTCTTGTGGATTTCTAAGGTTCACCTACCACTACTTAATACCTCCTTTGTATTGTTTTTCATATTCTGAAATTTTCTTAACTTGTGGCTTAATTAACTTGCTTAATCAGTTATATTTACTAGCATGACAGCTTTGTGGAGTCAGAGAATGTATTGCTAGTCACTTACGGGTCTCATATATACCCCATCCAAAGTTTATTGGATGAATGGATCCATGGCCTCCATCTGGTTTGGATCTGTTCAGTCTCAGTGTCTATTTTTGCTTCCATCCTCATTTTGTGTGGTCCTATTTGGACAGCAGCTCAAGTAATATTTATTTATTATGGACTATTTATAATTGTGTGAACATAGATTTTCTTCCATTTTGCTGTTTTACTGTACTGTCTTTTTTCATAGAGCATGGGTAGAGTTCTGTTAGACTGAGATATCATAAAAGCCAGTCAAAAACATAACATTTTTGTACCTCCTGCCCTCTCTGCAAAAACAAACAAACGAACAAAAAAAAACTTGGATATTTTAATTGTTTTTTTTTTTTTTTTTTTTTTTTAGAAAAAATATGGGATGATATCCATATGCCGTGGTACCAAGAAAACCAAAATGACCCTTAAAATTTACAAAGATATCAGCAAATTTGTCCTTGGAAATAATTTTAATTTATACAAATGTACTGTTTCTTTAACACAAAGGTACAATAAGTTTAATTCACATTGTAAAAGTTTGAAATCTCTTTTAGGTTTTGTTATCCTGAATAGAAGATATGCAGTAAAGAACTCTGATGGCTTTGGTGGATATGGAAAGTCATGTCTCCATATCAAGCATGACAAAACTCTTACTGGAATTAAATACCACAAATGTGTCAACCCCAGCAACACTAAATCACAGCTCAGTGACTATCACAAAATGTATACAGGTGAGAAGGCATATGAATGCAGTGAGTGTGGGAAAGTCTTCTCCAGGAAAGCACAGCTTGTTGGACATCGAAGAACTGAAAGAGGAGAGAAACCTTGTGGAAGCAATGAATGTGAAAAAACATTCATGAGGAAGATTCAGCTCACTGAACTTCAGAGAACTCACAGAGGAGAGAAATCCCATGAATGCAATGAGTGTGAAAAATCCTTCTCCAAAAAGTCCCTGCTCATGGCACATCAGCGAATTCATACAGGAGAGAAACCATATGGATGCAGTGAATGTGGGAAAGCCTTTTCCCAAAAGGTATATCTCACTGTACACCAGAGACTTCACACAGGAGAGTAGCCATATGAATGCAATGTGTGTGGGAAAACCTTTTCCCAAAGGATATGTGTAACTCTACACCAGAGACTTCATACAGGAGAGAAGCCATATGAATGCAATGAGTGTGGGAGAGCCTTCTACAGGAAAGCACAGCTTATTAGACATGAAAAAACTGAAAGAGGAGAGAAATCCCACGGATGTAATAAGTGTGAGAAAGCCTTCTCCAGAAAGTCCCTGCTCAGGGTACATCAGCGAGTTCATACAGGAGAGAAACCATATGTATGCAGTGAATGTGGGAAAGCCTTTAGTAAGAAGTCCCGGCTCATTAGACACCAGCGATCTCACACTGGAGAGAAACCCTATGGATGCAGTGTATGTGGGAAAGCCTTTTCTGAAAAAGCATATCTCACTCTACACCAGAGACTTCATACAGGAGAGAAGCCATATGAATGCAGTGAGTGTGGGAAAGCCTTCTACAGGAAATCACATCTCCTTAGACATCAAAGAACCGAAAGAGGGGAGAAACCCCATGGATGCAATGAATGTGGAAAAACCTTTATGAGTAAGATTCAGCTTACTCAACATCAGCGAACTCATACAGGAGAGAAGCCTTATAAATGCACCGAATGTGGAAAAACCCTTGCCCAAAAGGCACAACTCACTCTACACCAGAGAGTTCATACAGGAGAGAAGCATTATGAATGCACTGAATGTGGAAGAACCTTCTTTTTTAAGTCAGAGCTTTCCAGACATCAGAGAATTCATACAGGAGAGAAACCTTATGAATGTAATGAGTGCAGTAAAGCTTTTGGAAGCAAGTCAGAGCTCACTCGGCATCTGCGAATTCACACTAGAGAGAGACCATATTCATGTAGCGAATGCGGCAAAACCTTCAATCAGAAGTCCACACTTAATGCACACCAGCAATCTCACACTGGCGAGAAACTCTATGGATGCAGTTTGTGTGGGAAAGCCTTTGCCCAAAAGGCATATCTCACTATACACCAGAGACGTCATAGAGGAGAGAAGCCATATGAATGCAGTGAGTGTGGGAAAGCCTTCACCAGGAAAACAGATCTTGTTAGACATCAAAGAACCGAAAGAGGAGAGAAACCTCATGGATGTGATGAATGCGGAAAAACATTCAGTAGGAAGATTCAGCTCACTCAACATCAGAGAAGTCACACAGGAGAGAAAACCTACAATTGTAATGAGTGCAACAAAACCTTTACACATAAGTCAGAGCTCACTCAGCATCTGCGAACTCATACTGGGTAGAGACCTTGTTCATGTAGTGAATGTGGTAAAGCCTTTGACCACATTAGTTCTTATTGAACACAAGAAAATTCACACAGGAGAGAAAGCTATATATTCACTGAAATTGGAGAGACCTTCCTTAGGGAGTCATACCTCTTTATACGTGAATAAACTCATACAAGAAGAAAACGCTATGAACACAGTTCCTGTGGAAATGGCTTCTTCAGGTATCCAGCCCTTAATTAACATCACTGAGCTCCAGAGGGTAGAAATGTAGTTAATTGTGGAACAGACTTTTCCAAGAAGTCAAGCCTTAGTAGCTAATCAGGAATTTGAACAGGGAATAACCCTTGCAAATTAAGTGAATGTGATCCCTTCAATAATAAGTTATATCTTATATGTCACAGATGTGCAGGGAAAAAAATCCTGTGATAGCAGAAAGGTGACAATGTCTTAAACTAGACTCTTTCAACCATAATACGTCAAAGAGCTCATTTGGGGAAGAGATACTATAAATGCAGAAGGTGAAGAGGACACCTTTGTGAGAAGTTAGATTTATTAAACATCTGTGCAATCATGTTGGGTAGAAATGCAGCTATTATGGGGAAGCCTTAGCTTGAAGGTAATATTCAATTGGTATCAATTCTTAGATGAATAGTCAGGAAATGGTTTGTGGTGTTTTCAGTGCTAAATTGGCCTTCATCATTTGTCAGAGAAAGCGTCTTTAGAGACAGTAGATACAGAAAATATTTTTAGTAAAATATGGGAGAATTTATTATGCAAAATAGAGTTTCTTAAAGGCAAGAATTAAAGGAAATTGACCAAACTAACTCATGTATTGCACGTTTATACCTTGGGAGTCTCTAAAAGTCTCCTTTAATCATTAACTCTTAAACACCAGCATACATGTTATATAATAAAAGCCTATGAATACAATGCATGTGACAGTACAACTATGTTAGTTTTAAGGCTGTTGTACCTAACTACCACAAATTTGCTATCTTGTAACAACAAAGAGTTATTATGTTACAGTTCAGGAGATCTACATTTCAATTTTGGGTCACGACTCAAATTATTGGCAGACCTCTTATTTCTTTTCGGTGACTGTAGGGGAGTGTGTCCTTGCCCTTCCAGCTTCTAGAAGCTCTTCAAATTCTATGATGTGTGGCTTTTCAATGGTCAGTCAGCTACTACTTCACTCTCACATTGATTCTTCTGCCTCCCTCTTCATGTTTAAGGACCCTTGTGGTTACATTGGAAGCAATCAGGCAAACCAAGATAATCTCACTGTCTTAAAATTATCTGACTAGAAAACTTAATTTCATCGACTATCTTAAATTCCCTTTGCCAGTGTACCATATTCACAGGTTCCTGAAAATTAGGATTTGGAACATCTTTGGGAAGCCATTTTCCTGCCTAGCACAATATCATTAGATGTCAAATAATTCACACTGTGATAAATTCTCACCTAACCATTAAGTAGATTTGGAAAAGCATGTTCCCTGATAATTAATTATCTATAATGATTGTGATCCAAATTTATTAACATGTTATTTTACAATTAGGGACTCTTAGACTGTGATTGTTATATGTGTGCATAGTGGAATACACTTTAAATATTTAAGTTAAATTATATGTACTGGGAAAGAACCCTTCAATATTCTAAAAGAATATGAGATTCATGTTGGCTGAAGTGTTTCCAAACACGTTAATTTATTCTAAAATTGCATAAATCTACAAATTTTAGATCTGTTATGTATTTGACATAATCTATTTAGATATTGGCTAATATTTTTTCTAACCGGTTTCCACAATCCCTTTTTCTTTTTTTTTTTTTTGAATTGGAGTCTCTGTCACTCAGGCTAGAGGGCAAGGGCATGCTCCCAGTCACCACATCTTCCACCTGCTGGGCTCAGGTGATCCTTCCACCTCAGTCTTTCAAGTAGCTGGAACTACAGGCACATGCCACCATGCCTAGCTAATTTTTAAATTTTTTGTAGAGATGAGGTCTCACCAAGTTGTCAGGACTGGTCTTGAACCCATAGGCTTAGACAATCCTCTCACCTCAGCCTCTGACAGTCCTGGGATTACAGGCATGAGCCACCGTGCCCGGCCCCTTTTTAAAAAAATGTTATATATATATATCCAACTCTATTAAATGTCTTTTTAAAAATACACAAAATATATGAATGAACTCTTTCAGACATTGGGAAATAGGGAACTTCTGACAGCTCTCCTCGAAAGAAAGAAACAAATGAAATGAGCAAGAATCTTCCAATCATTCTATGCTATGAGTATCCCAGTTTACTGCCTTTAGAAAAATTTCAGTCTGCAGTATAGAGAGCAAAAGCCCAAAAAGATTCCAGCTGTCTCTCTGAATTGAGACAGAAGTTAGAATTTGAGAAATTTAGCCAGGCTCAGTGGCTCAGCCTGTAATCCCGCGCTTTGCGAGGCTGAGGTGAGTGGATTGCCTGAGCCCACGGGTTCGAGACCCGCCTGGGCAATCAAGACCTCATCTCTACAATAAATCAAAAAATTAGCCGCGCGTGGTAGTGCGCACCTGGAGTTCCAGCCACTTGGAAGACTGAGGCAGAAGGATCACCGGAGCCCAGCAGGTCAAGGCTGCGGTGGCCAGGAGCAGCCACTGCACTCCAGTCTGGGTGACAGAGTGAGACTCTAACTCAAAAAAAAAAAAAAGAATTTGAGAAATTTAACATTGCCTAAATATATGGGTCCGATTACTGGAGAAGAGGTATACTATGAAAGAGAGGATTCTTGAGAGTTTTCCCCACAAGACTTTCTGTAAGTCGTAATTCAGTACATATATATGAGGAACCCCTTTAGTCCCCAGGCTAGAGAAGGACCCATTAGAAATAGACAGGCTGGGCTTGGTGGCTCAGCCTGTAATCCCAGCAATTTGGGAGGCCGAGGTGAGTGAATTACCTGAGCCTGCGGGTTTGAGATACACACAGGCAACTTGGCGAGAACTCGTCTCCACAATAAATAAATAAATAAATAAATAAATAAATAAAAAATAGCAAGGCATGGTAGCGTGCTCCCCTAGTTCTGGCTACTTGGAAGGCTGAGGTGGAAGGCCTGGAGCCCAGCAGGTTTATGCACCCCTAGTTCTGGCTACTTGGAAGGCTGAGGTGGAAGGCCTGGAGCCCAGCAGGTTTATGCACTCCACCCTGGGTGGCAGAGTGAGACGCCAACTCAAAAAAAAAGAAAGAAATGAACAGACGGAAATGAACTTGGTGCTCATACAAGGTTGGGAATAATTTGTGGTTTTATTTTTTTATTTGGAGTCTCTGTCACCCAGGATGGAGTGCATTAGCATGCTCACGGTCACCGCAGTCTTGACCTTCTGGGCTCAGGTGATCCTTCCACCTCAGACTTCCAAGTAGCTAGAACTATAGGAATGCACCACCACGCCTGGATAAGTTTTCAATTTATTGTAGAAATGAGGTCTCACCGAGTTGCCCAGGCTGATCTTGAACCCGTGGACTCAGGCAATCCTCTCACCTCAGCCTCCCAAAGTGTGGGATTATAGGCATGAGCCACTGTGCCCAGCCTACAAATATTTCATATCAGCCCATCACGGTGGCTCACACCTGTGTGACAGCACTTGGG
>CAUYQG010041892.1:0-11518 GCA_963574415.1 Tarsius wallacei | reverse complement strand
AGGTAGAGACCCAACAAAGAAAGAGAACTACAGGCTAATATCCTTGATGAACATAGATGCAAAAATTCTAAACAAGATCCTAGCAAACCGGATTCAACAACACATATCAAAAATCATCCATCATGACCAAGTAGGCTTCATCCCTGGGATGCAAGGCTGCTTCAACATTCGTAAAACCATAAATGTAATTAAATACATCAACAGATGTAAAAACAAAAACCACATGATTATATCATTAGATGAAGAAAAAGCTTTTGATAAAATCCAACACCCCTTCTTGATAAAAACCCTTGAACACCTAGGCATACAGGGAACATTCCTCAAAGTAGTAAAAGCCATCTATGAGAAACCCATGGCCAGCATACTCCTAAACAGACAAAAATTGGAACCAATTCCCCTGAAAACTGGAATGAGACAAGGATGCCCACTCTCGCCCCTCCTGTTCAATACAGTATTGGAAGTCTTGGCTAGAGCAATCAGAGAAAAGAAGGCAATCAGGGGTATCCAAATAGGTAAAGAGGAAGTCAAATCATGTCAATTTGCAGATGACATGATCGTATACCTTGAAAACGAAAGAGAATCTGTCAAAAACCTCCTTACACTGATAAAGGACTTTGGTAAAGTCTCAGTATATAAAATAAATGTGCAAAGACAATCACATTTCTACACACCAATAATAGACAAACAGAAACCCAAATAAAAAGCACAATCTCATTCACAATAGCCACAAAAAATGAAATACCTTGGCATCTTCCTAACCAGAGACGTGAAAGACCTTTACAATGAAAACTACAAAACACTGCTCAAAGCAATCAAAGATGACACAAACAAATGGAAAAATATTCCATGCTCATGGATTGAGAGAATCAACATTGTTAAGATGTCCATCCTATCCAAGACAATTTACAGATTTAACACAATGCCTATTAAATTACCAGCAGCATTCTTCTCAGACCTGGAAATGACAATACAGGAATTCATGCGGAAACATAAACAATCACGGATAGCCAAAACAATCCTCAGCAAAAAAAAAAAAAAAAGAAAGAAAGAAAAAGTGGGAGGTAATACACTCCCAGACTTTAAACTTTACTATAAAGCTACAATAATCAAAACAGCCTGATCTTGGTCAAGAACAGGCATATAGACCAATGGAACAGGATAGAGATTCCAGAAGCAAACCTAAATTTCTCAACCAGTTCATCTTCGACAAAACCTCCACCACCAACCACTGGGGAGAGGAGAACCTGTTCAGTAAATGGTGCTGGGAAAACTAGTTGATCACATGCAGAAGATTACAAAAGTCAACCCTAAATGGATCAAAGAGCTAAATGTAAAACTTCAAACTATAAGAACCTTAGAAAGTGCAGGAGACATCCTTATGGACATTGGAACTGGCAACAAATTCCTGATCAAAACTCCAAGTGCCCATGCCATAAGAGATAAGATAGACAAGTGGGACCTCATCAACCTGAAAAACTTCTGCAAAGCCAAAGAAGTCATCAAGAGAGCAGGGAGAGAGTCTACAGACTGGGAAAAAATATTTGTCAACTGTATCTCTAACAAAGGCCTGACATCTAAGATCTACAAGGAACTCAAACGTGCCGAAACGAAAAAAATAAACAGCCCTATTACAAATTGGGCAAAAGACATGAATAGACACTTCTCAAAAGAAGATGTACTGGCAGCCAACAGACACATGAAAAAATGCTCAGTCTCACTAGTCATCCAAGAAATGCAAATCAAAACCACGCTGAGATATCACCTAACTCCAGTCAGGATAGCCATCATCAATAACAAAAAACAGCAGATGCTGGAGAGGATGCGGGGAAAGGAAACACTTCTACACTGTTGGTGGGAGTGTAAACTAATACAACCTCTGTGGAAAACAGTTTGGCGATTCCTAAAAGATCTAAAAATCGGCCAGGCTCGGTGGCTTAACCTGTAATCCCAGCATTTTGGGAGGCCAAGGCGAATGGATTGCCTGAACCCGTGGGTTCGAGTCCACCCGGGCAACTTGGCGAGACCTCGTTTTTACAATAAATTAAAAATTAGCCAGATGTAGTTCTAGCTCCTTGGAAGGCTGAGGCAGAAGGATCGCCAGAGCCCAGCAGGTCGATGCTGGGGTGGCCTTGAGTGTGCCACTGCACTCCAGCCTGGGCAGCAGGGTGAGACTCCAACTAAAAAAAAAAAAAAAATCTAAAAATTGGCCTTCCTTACAACCCCACAATCCCCCTACTGGGAATATACCCAGAGGAATTCAAATCACTCTATGAAAAAGATACCTGCACACTTATGTTTATTGCAGCATTGTTCACAATAGCAAAAACATGAAACCAACGGTGCTGCCCATCAAGAAAGGACTGGATAAAAACATGTGGTACCTATACACAATGGAATATTATGCAGCCATAAAGTTCATAAATTATGAACTTCACAGCAACTTGGATGAACTTAGAGTTTATGATACTGAGTGATCTATCACAGAAACAAAGAATTGAGTATCACATGTTCTCACTCATAAGTGGACCTTGGTCAATTATCGTAATACTATAAGAAAAGAATTGACAGTAGTGGTAATCTGCCAGGGAAGGGGGGCCACACCTCATCAACAAGGGTACCTGCATGATGAACATTTGTATTACCTAACCCTGAATATATTCCACATCTTCAAATAAATTTAGGCTGGCCTCGATGGCTCAGCCTGTAATCCCAGCACTTTGTGAGGCTGAGGCGCGTGGATTACCTGAGCCCATGGGTTCAAGACCATCCTGGCAACTTGGCAAGACCTTGTCTCTACAATAAATTTTTAAAAAATTAGCCAGGCATGGGAGCGCACACCTGTAGTTCTGGTTACTTGGAAGGCTGATGCAGAAGGATCGCCTGAGCCCAGCAGGTCGACTGCAGCCTGGGCAATGAAGTGAGACTCTAATTAAAAAAATAAAATAAAAAATTTTCCAAAAAAGTAAAATAAAGCAGTAAGATATGAAAATGAAATAGTAGATATAAATATTGAAAAGGAAGAAACAAAAAAGATTTGTAGATACTATAATTTACAGCTAAAAGCCTTAAGACTCTAGCTCTTTAAAAACAACTGTTAGAATTAATACGGGAATGTGATAATGTGGCTAGAAATAATAAGTAAAACCAAAATCTGTTTTTTTTAAAAAGAACTGTAATATGTGTAAACTCCTCAGAAGCCTGATTAAGGAAAAGAGAACAAAAGAAAAATTAACAAAATTATAAACTTAAAACCTGATAGAGGCATAGGTTCTGAAGACACTCTAAAAATTATCAGAGAAATTTTAACGTAATTCCTTCGTAAGACGTTTGAAGCGTTTTTATTTTTATCAGACAAGGTCTCTGCTTTCACAGGGCTCACAACCTAAGAGAGATTCAGATATTAAGTACGTGCTTACACATGAGTGATTTTTCCTTGTGCTGTGGATCTCACCAGGAGACCCAACCCCATGGGTAGGGGTGGTGTCAGGAAAGGATTTGTGAGGGAGTAAAAATCAAGTTGGAAGTGGAGCAGAGAAAGAGTGACGCAAGCAGTGGAGACAGCATGAAGAGCCCTGAGGAAGAGGATGAAGGCTTCAAAGTGTCTCACGCCCGGAGGGCAGGCCGATGGCAGGGGGAGCAGCCAGAGGGGGATGCAAGGCATGTGTGCAGGGCCTTGCAGCCCATGGCAAGGATTTTGGCCTTTGTCCCAAGGGTCATGGGAAGCCCTTCCAGCATTTAGAGGGGAAAGAGTTGAGTCCCTACTTTGTACATTACTTTTTCTGTAAGGTCTGCATGGGGATCCGCAGGACACTGACAAACAGTTTATCTTGCCTTGGGTCCTCCAAAGCACGTAACCATGCAGCAAAGTTGCACTGTCCAGAATCTTTTATCACTAACACCGTCAGCAATACCAGCCACCAATCCCCTCCTCTTCTCCTGTGACCCCCAACATGCCCAATATCTTATAGAAGTGGATGGAAATTCTGCTACGCCTTCAAGGCAAGTCGCTCCGGGTGACTGGTGTCCAGTGGTGGGGGGCAGCTTTTGACTCTCCCATGATTCCCACATACAGAGCAGACCTCTCAGCCTGCTAACTTTTCAGACGTTTCTTGGCTGACCTGGCCCATCCAGCAGGGGTTCTTCCAACCTGCGACGAGACCCACCAAAATTCTAACTACATTTTCCCGTCCTACCTCACCCAGCCCTGTGTTTTTCAAACTGTAGATCATAACCCATTATGGACTGTGAATTAAATTAGGGAGATTGTGCCAGCATTTTTGAAACATCGAAATAGAATAGAATAGAAAACAGCAGAGCTCATTGTAAGTGATGAGTATTACTTACATTTTCATTTCAGATATGTGTGTATATATATATTTGTGTGTGTGCGCGCACCATAGATCACACCATTAAGTGGTTTTTAAATTATGCATCATGGTCAAAAGTTTTAAGATTTACTACTCTACTTTCTACCTTCTTCTGTTCTGTGTAGAAACACAACCCTGCAGAGATCTGACTCTTCTGTCTAGCCTCATTTCATTTCTCCAAGTTGTTTTAGTTATCACCTTGATGACTTGTTAAAATATCCTGTTCCTCTCATATAAACAACCCACTGTTATTAGAATATATTTGAGTTTTTCTCCTACTGTGGTGCTTGAGTGTTTTCTCATCACCAACAGTGGCTCATGCTTATGAAACTGTCCCATGATTTGATGAATAGCCCATACCCCTAAGGATGTAAAGCTCATTGTCCGTGTCTTGTTGGTACCTAATTGAGCTAAGCAGCCTCAGAAAGGTCCAAGAACTTCATCCTTCAGTTTCAAAAGCCTTCATGAAGTGTACATTATCATTCTAGATTCTCAAACAAACATTATGCCAAGCTAGTGTGGTCCCTGGCATCCAAGAGCCTAGGAGACAATTGACTTAATATTTGCCCCAATTATTGAGTGCCTACTATGTGCTTACAACAGTGTTCTGTACTTACACCGGAAGGCTATAACCCAGTGGACAGAGACCAAGAGTATTTCGAGACATCCTTCACTATTTCCGATGGGGTGTATGGATCTACGTTCTTTATAGCCACAGGCTTTCACGGACTTCACGTTATTATTGGAGCGCTAACTTTTCAAACTCGGTCCATTGGTTCTCTTCCTGTCCTGCCTCCCCTTCCCACCCCCAAGTCAGCGTGTTCATGGCTCCAGATTCTCTAAGCGTGGGTGTAAATTTGATGGATATGGAAGGTAGTCTCTTACCATGCCCACTAGCATTCAGTAAGTGGGGAACCGAGTCACTGTCTCTAATCCCTCACTATCCCAATGCCAGATAAGAAATATAGTCATAACTGCAAATGAGCACCACCTGGTTTTGTTGTTGTTGTTTACACGAACTAAAAAACCTCAAGAGACATTTAAGAATTTGTTTCTAAGTTCTGAAATAAGTTTTACTTCAAAAGTTGAAAATAAATTGTTTCTGACTTTATGGAGACCATCATCTTAAAATGACTGTATAGTCTGGAAGAAACTATAGCTTCTGTGACCCTCCGCACACATCCAAGCCAGCATCCAAAATTTTACTAGTAGTGTCATTTCTTTTTAGTCCAGCTTGTGTAATTTTCATGGAAAAAATTTGATTGAGTAGATTAAATACAAATATGTTTTTAATACTTTTAATATAAATAACACACACAAAACTTTAGTGAAAGTATAATGAAGTTCGGTTATTTCACGAGGGCAACCAGTCAACTATCAAAGATCAGAAAGCATATTTTACTCAAATAATTAAATAATATAACAATCTAAAATCATTTAGGAAGTGTCCTTACTTTGGGAAAAGAATTTGCACAAACCTGAGTCCACAGAAAGGCTATATGGTGGCCAGGAAATGTGTACACCAGGAAGGAAAGCAAGGATTGATGAATTTATTAAGCACGTGCACTCACATGTCAGTATCATCGTTATTTGTTTGCTTTTACAGAACACTCTAGTGTCAGCTACTTGCTGTCTATCAGTGGGATTGCGCTTGTCCGAAAAACAAGTGAATTACAGATGACCCTTGGATAATGCAGGGGTTAGAGGTGCTGACGCCATCATACTAAAAAATTCGTGTATAACTTCTGAATGTCCTAATCCCAGGGTTTATACATCCAGAGAGAAAACTTCATTTCTTGTAAAGGGTTGCAACATGCAGATGGGCCATCCTGACAGTCTGGGAAGCCTTCCGGCAGAGACTGAAAGCGGGCACTTCAAGGGAAGGAAGAGTGGAACAGGGGCTTATGCAGGCTGACCAAGTGTATGTATTCAGCAAGTTAGAAGAAGAGCTACAAATATGCACAAAAGGGGGACACATGCATGCATAGTAAGCAAACACGCATGTTACATGTGTCTCACTTTGGGGTAGAGAGTTAATATGTAAACGCATCACAATCAGGCCTTATACATCGAAAGGTAGAGCGGAGGGCACAAAGGCACTCAGTGCACAGCCTCTGTAAACCAGCTGGAGCCAGTTCACAATTGGTGGTCTTTTATCAGGAGAAGGTTACTGAATTCAGTCTCTGGTCCAATCACAGCTGTGGCTTGTGGACTGGGGCCAGGGATGGGGGTCCGTCAGCGTCTGGCAGTCCGTGAGCTGCAGTTGTCTCAATATTGTTTATCCTGAGGCTGGTGCTTGTTCAGCTGCTAGAAAAATTTAAAGAAACCAGTCAAAGTTAGCACATAGTTTACTCTTTAATTACAAGGGTGCATGACTTAACCTTTTCGTGGCATGGCTTTTGGTCTTGTTTTCTCTTATTGCCGCAAGGAGGCCATTCCTTCAATCTTCTGACCTCTATTTCAACACTCACCAATAACATGAACAGTTGGTTAACAGCATAATTTGTATGTTATGTATATTTTGTACTATATCCTTATAATAAAGTATACTAGTGAAAAAACATAATATTGAGAAAATCACAAGGAAGAAAAAATATGTTTATTGTTCCTTAAGTGGAGTGGATCATTGCAAGCGTCCTCGCCCTGGTCATCTTCAATGCTGAGTAGGCTGAGAAGGAAGAGAAAGATCTGGTCTTGCTGTTTCAAGCGTGGCGGAGGTGGAAGGAATCTGCATGCAAGCGGACCTGCACAGTTCAGACCCATGCTGCTCAAGGGCCAGTTGTACTTAAATGCTACTTTCTAGGAGCTGGCCAGCTCAGGCATTCACTTCATGGGATAACAGTCCTCAGGAAAGTCCAGGGTCCAGAACAAGGTAAGTGTCGATCATCTCTCTCTGTAGAACTACAAGTGGGACTTAGCTGTGAATGGTTCATGCCTATTCCACCAATTGGTTTTGCTTTCTGGAACAACATCTATTTATGATTATCAACATTATACCTGATTTACACCCTGTCAATTGCAGAAAGGGATTTTGTAAAGGTAAGGGGATTGTAAAAGACAATTTGCAGCACTAAGAATACAAATGAAGCTACAAAGTTTTTTTCTTCTAAGTTTTGGTACATCGGTCTCAGTTTAGAATTATCCTCATTATTTTATTAAATAAGGACAGCTGCCGTCCAATTTTGGCAAAGATGAAGAAAGCCTCTGCCTAATATTGACAGATGTGGCTGCTAATAATAGACTTCCACTTAGCTGTTACGGAGCTGCTTACCCCCAACTCTAAAGGAACTAAGTTGGCAAGAAAACAATGTCCCAATTAAAACACGCACAGTCTGTGATGCACGAAGTTGGTGCCAGAGCCACTTAAGAAATTCAGTTGAGAATGGTCAGGGCTTTGATTATGCTTTCTTGAGTCTCTAAGAAGAAGACAGGCACACACACACACAAATCACACAGTGAAAAGTTAGCCCGATAAAGGAGCCCTGGACAGAGAGTCTGATATGCTGTGTTCTGCCACTAACTAGCTGTGTCACCCTGGAAAAGGGAGTTCCCCTCGGCACCGTGGTCTTCTCATCTGTGAAATGGGGATGCTCACCAGCCGAGTCAGACACGCCTTGTGCATCACCCCAGATCCCTGTGGCCTCACCTCATTTGGGCCGGCCACTTCAGGAGCTGCCCTTGCTCCGGCACCCTGACGGCATCTCACCTACTGTTCGTGCTGTGCCCGTCTAACCTCCTGCTCTGGGGCTGATCCGTGGCCCAGAAGTGTGAGATGCTGCAACGTGTGTGGGCACCCTTGCCTCTCATGGAAGTTTTGATCGATGGGTGCAGGATCCAGCAGACACATTCTTCTCATCTTCCCAGAGACAGGCTGTCCTGAGGTACAGCAGCTCATGTGGCTACTCAGAAGGTCGGCAAGATTAGACCATCAGTGGAGCTTGGTGCCAACTGCTGGCTGGCGCCTGAGTACGCTCCATATTTTCCCTTCCTCCTTCCCTGTCCTGGTGCCCTGTCCCCTTACTCCTGTTTCTCTGGCACTGACTGCACGCCCTAATACAGTAGCAACAGATAAACTTCTGTCTTAGGCTCTGCTTTGGGGGATTCCAGGGAAGATAACCTGTTTATCAGCATCCTACAGAGTCCCAGAGATGCCCAGCCCTCACTCCCACCCACACTGTGAAGAAGAGAGACTGCAAGGCAGAAATCAAATTCTGTTTTATGTCGTATCTTTTCATGTAAGGTTCATTTACAACAAAAAGGTTCTGATGTTAACACATGTTTGGAAGCTCCTAGACTAAGTAATACTGAGACAAGTTCGGGAAAAGTTAAAACAGAGAAGAAAGTGAGTTTCTGGCACCTAAGGAATCTCAAGAGAAAAACCAGCGGGGTGGCTAGACCATGACCTAGGTGTACATTTGTGAAATGTCATCACGATGCGGCTTGGAAGGAGATTTGTGTGTGTGGTTGACATTTCCAGAAAACAAATCAAACAGAGAGATGGCGGAGGAGGGAATCTAAACCCACCGATTGGAGCAACTCCCTCCAATGCCCATGCAACGCCATTCTCCACAGCCTGTTAACCTCTTTTTCCTGTTAAACAATACTGATTTGTTCAAGTTGAGGTCCCTTGCTCTCAGAAGGTTAACACCTTCCCAGGCCTCTATAGGACGATCCCAGTTGGCTTAAAGCCTGACCAAAACTGTGACCCAGTTCTGGCTAATGAAACATAGCAGGAGGCTTGCTAAAGAGAACACCCTTCCTGAACAAAAACAATCGCAGAGGGAGAGATTGCTTCAGTTTTTATTTCTTGAATCTGAATGTGGTGCCTGGTGCCATAGCAACCACATTGTGATCTTGAGGCAACAAGCATGAGGGGAAGAAGGGAATCTCAAAGTTGCTGAGCCTACCATCAGTGTGCTACTAAACCCATTTTGGCAGTTGTATGTCCTCTTGTGCGTCAGAAAAATAAGTCCGTATTCACTTCAGTCACTATTAGTAGGGTTCTCTTTTGCTGGCAGCCAAAAGCATCCTTGAGCCTAGGAAGAGGTGACAGAGAACCAGGAGAACAGATAAGAAAGACAAATACTCAAAGGTCAAGTCAAAGAAACAGGAAGAGGAAATAGCTGATGATGCAAATGCTACAGAAGAGTCAAGTTCAATGAGACTAAAAACACGTGTGGGGCTTTTTCATGAAAGCCGTTTCAGAGAGAGTGAGGCAATGGAAGTCATATTTTAGTGGGCTGAGACGGAAAGAGAGAAAGGAGTGGACAGAGACAATCTTTGTAAAAAAAAAAGTTTTGGCTGAGTTAAACATGTGAAAATGTTGCTGAACTTTGACCTAGTTTTTTTACTTGTAGGGATCCATCCAAAGGAGATAATTAGAGATTCTGGCAAAGACTTAGGTACAAGGGTGATAATTCTGACTTTATTTGTAATAGAGGAACGCTGGCAGCAATGCACATGTCAAGCCACAGGGAAATTGACAAATAAGTTATAGTACGTCTTCATGATGGAATATTGAACCTGCCCATAGACACGCTATTTTGAAAGAACGTTTTAACGACACGAAGTCATATTTGTAACGAGTCAAGTAAAAAGCAGGTTATAAAAATCGGGTTATAAATTTGTTTAATATATATTATCCATATGCATGGAAAAAGGCAGGAAATACATTTAAAAAATCAAAAGTCACAGAAGAACCTCTTAAATTTTATATTTTCCTGTGTTTTAAAATTAGCATTTATTATTTTTATAATCAGGAAATCTTACTTCTAAAAAACAATGAAATTTTCTATGAGGGAAAGAAACAGAACAGTGACTGTAGGGTTGGCACTGGAAGAACACAGACTTGAAAAACAAGAAGGTGTTTTAAGTCTCCAAATATGAGGTCTGTACAACACAGTAGGTCTCCCTCGGAGATTAGGCTGCCAGAAAACTTGGAAGCAAATCTGATGTTTAGTTGCAAGTATGTCATTCTCTTTTCTTTGGTTTATCCTCTTTCTTGGACCCCAGTTTGCTCCTCTGCAAAGATAAGAAGAGGAATGTTTAAGAATTTAGCCAGTGGTGAGTGTCAGGGCCTTCCCATGTAGCCCAAACACCCTTTGCCGAGAGACGCAGGCAGAAGACAGCATCTGCCACTCACGGCAAGGTTCAGGTCAGAGACCCTTATGTGGACTGAAACCGATATAGAGCAGATGGACAGTTAATCCCCTTCTACTCAGAGCACATTGCATGATGCCAGATGGGGAAGAGGAAAGATATCTTGTGAACAGTGCCCAGGCAAACACTCAAGAACCTCTCATGAATGGTACCCAGGCAAAGACTCTTACTGTATCTGTGGCAGCATGATGACTGCCTGGCCATGAAGGGGTCATGTCTCTCAAAAGTGGGTGGGCAGGAGGCATATTGCAGATGACGTCACAGGGAGGCTGCTTAACCAACACTCATGAAGTTCAAGTTCCTGCCCACCTTTCAACCCCCTCCTTGTAGGCCCGGGTGCTTAGGCCTCAGCTTTGGTCATTTGGGTCTTTTTAGGCCTTCAAGGTTCATGGCAGTGACATAATAGTCGTTTTTCCTCTGGGCAGATTTTGTTCTAGAACATTCTTTGGCTTCCCTTAAGAACAAGTGAGTTGCACAGTGGTTAGGCTATTAGCCATCCTGTGTTTAAATCTAATTCTGCTACAGGCATACATAGGTCATGTCATGATATCACATTCGTTGAGAAGAGTCAGCATGGGAGGGAGGCCAGCACCCATGCCTAGAGGTCTTTCCACTTCCTCTTATGACAAAATTTTTTACATGTACATCACAGGTCTATTATGAGAGTCGAATGAGATAATTAACCATGAGAAGGAGTGGGGAGTGGGGAGTCCAAGCCTCAAATGGACACTGTTCTGCTTCACTTCTTTTGCTTCCAAGCCATTGAGGAAATCCTAAAGCAAAGAATGAATATATGGTAGCACGCGCCTGTAGTTCCAGCTACTTGGAAGGCTGAGGCGGAAGGATCGCTGGAATCCCGCAGGTCAAGGCTGCGGTGGCTGGGAGCGTGCCACTGCACTCCATTGTGGGTTACAGAATTATACTCCAACTAAAAAAAAAAAAAAAAAAAGAATGCTAAAGTTTTATTGACTCAAGAATACTATCATAACTAA
>CAUYQG010041890.1:0-12158 GCA_963574415.1 Tarsius wallacei | reverse complement strand
TTTTGAGTTGAGATCTCACTCTGTTGCCTAGACTGGAGTGCAGTGATACAATCATGGCTGACTGTAGCCTCGACCTCTTAGCCTCCCAAGTAGCTGGCACTACAGCATGTGCCACTATGCTCAACTGATTTTTTTTTTGTAGAGACAGGGTCTCACTATGGTGTCCAGGCTGGTCTTGAACTCCTAGGCTTAAGCGATCCTCCTGCCTCAGACTCCCAAAGTGCTAGGATTATAGGCATGAGCCACAGTGCCTGGCTGGTTGCAGAGATTAGAACGTAGACATTGTGGAGAGATGTTATTGTCTACCACAGTGTGGGTAGAAGACCCGGTGTTGGGGTTCTGCACAGACCTCAGCTGTTAATATACCCTCCGTGGTTAGGGCCAGCCCCAGCATGAGGGTGGGCAGGGGCAGGAAGCTGCAGGACACAAAATTCCCGCTCAGCCAGAGGGACACATCCAGCCCTCAGTGCTGTAGTGGCCCAGGTGGAAGGGGCTGCATGGGGAAGGGGGTAGTGAGTATCTCACCCCAAGGGGAGTGTGGTAGAGGTGGGACAGCTATTTGCCATTGTGAAGGGGATCAGTGTGGAATTTACGGGTCTTTAAGGGCTTTGGGAGTCTGTGATCCTGGGAAAGCCTTATGTGGGTGAGGGAACACCAAGCGCTTGGTGGCTGGGGTGCATCTTCTGGTTGGACCTCCTGTTCAGGGACCGGTGGGGGTGCCTGGACAGGCAGCCTGACTGAAGATTCAACCCTAAGTCTCACAAATTTCTTGAGAACATGCCAAGGCCAGCTCAGAGCAGGACTCAGAGGTGGCTACCATTCATCTGGGATTCGGTGTCACTTGACTAGGCTGAGCCAGAGCCTCGCACAGCTTGGAAGGCGGGGAAGGTTCAGAGAACGCTTTTAAGCTGCCTAAAAGCACACATGCTTCCGTCTAGCAGGCAGAGGGCCAGGAGGCCCTGGTTGTGTCCCCGAGGGGCTGTGTGACCTCAGGCAAGGTCCTGCCCTTTCTGGGCTCCTTACTGTCTTCTCAACACCAGGGTGATGGGGTGGAGAGTGAATCCCTTGCCCTCAGCCCATGAGGTGGACAATTCCCAGAAGCTGTTTAGGGAAGAGGTGGCACTCAGTTTGTTGGTAACCATCGTCTCGTACCCATCACATTCCAACATCCTGTGGGAACCATAAAAGTAGTATCAGGATACTCGACTGTCCGTCCACGACTTCTAGAAATGTGTGGGTCTAAGAATGGATACCGGCCAGGTAGAGGAGGGTGGGCGGGGCAATGGCACTTGGGCCAAGGGAGCAGTGTGGGCAGGCTGGCAAGCACAGGTGAGTTTAGAGAATCCCTGGCCATTTTTGCAGAGTGAGGGGGAGAAGAGTGGGAGGCTGCAAAGGTCAGCAGGGGCCAGTCCCATAGGGCCCTCAGGGCCAGCCCAGAGCTTGCTAGGAGGATAGCTGGGAACCAATGAGAGGCTGGAAAGAGCCTGGTCAAGTTTGTGTTTTCAAGTCTCGGCTTTTCCTTTGAGTTGCTTTAATTGGGAGCTCAGGCTGAGTGCGGTGGCTTCACAACTGTAATCCCAGCATTTTGGGAGGCTGAGATGGGAGGATCGCTTGAGCCCAGGATTTCAAGATCGGCTTAGTCAATATAGTACAACTGCCATCTCTAAAAAGAAAAAAAAACAAACAAATAAATAGTTTTTTTTTTGAGTTGGAGTCTCACTCTGTCACCCAGGCTGGAGTGCAGTGGCATGCTCCCGGCCACCGCAGCCTCAACCCGCTGGGCTCAGGCAATCCTTCTGCCTCAGCCTTCCAAGTAGCTGGAACTACAGGCATGCGCTACCACGCCCGGCTAATTTTTTGATTTATTGTAGAGACGAGGTCTCACCACGTTCGCCCAGGCTGATCCTCTTGCCTCGGCCTCCCAAAGTCCTGGGATTATAGGCTTGAGCCACTGCGCCCGGCCAGATTTTTTTTTGTTTTTCTGAGTCAAGTTCTTGCTCTGTCACCCAGGCTGTAGTGCAGTGTCATGATCATGGCTCACCGAAACCTCAAACTTTTGGACTCAAGTGGTCCTTCTGCCTCAACCTCCCAAGTAGCTGGGACAACAGAAATGTACTGCCACACTGGGCAAATTTTTAAATTTTTCATAGAGATAAGGGTCTCAATATGTTGTTCAGGTTGGTCTCAAGCCATCCTCTTGCCTCAGGTCTGTGTTTTAGATCTCTGGAGCCTTGTATGGAGGTTATTCTGGAGGGACGGGTCTCCACAGGAGGGATGAGTGGAGTGGAAGCAGGTCTAGGAGTGGGTGGGAAGGGAGTGAAATCAGGAGGGGCTGCTTGGGAGGTGTTCAAGACAGGGAGTGGAAGGGTGGGATTCAAGGAGGTGGTGTATGTATGAGGTCCAGACATGGGCTGGTGTGTCCTGGGAGCTCCGTAAATAAATGATCACTGTCTCATTCTTCCTAATACTGGAGGCTAGAAGGAGAGAAGGTTGGGGCCAGAGTGGGACCCTAGAACTAAGATTTCTGAGTGGGGCAGTTTGGGAGGTGAGAGGGTGGAGGTCTCTGGAAATGAGGCAAGCTGGGACGGGGGTGCTGGGGTGCTGGGTGGTCACCCACATGGCCAAGTGGTGTCTCCAGGATGAAGTAGGGGAGTAAGTGGGGAAGGGCATGAGGAGGATGTGACTCCCTGGTCAGGGTCCCAAGGCTCCTGGAGCGCCGACTAGGAGGGAGGGGAGGGGTAGGTTCCCTGTAGGCACCAGGCACTTGGGCCAGGTGGCTAGGCCTGGGGGTAGGGGCAGGATGAAGGCCTCCTATCCTGACTCCACTCAGTTGACCAAACCCTCTCTACTCTTCTCCCTCAGCCTGATTTTTGGGTCGCTGACCATTGTGACTGGCATTATTGGGGTCATCCTGGGGGCAGAGACTTCGAGGAGGTACAAGAAAGTCAACCCAAAGGCCGAGCCCCTCATCTGTGCCTCCAGCCTGCTGGCAGCAGCTCCCTGCCTCTACCTGGCTCTCATCCTGGCCCCGACCACCCTGCTGGCCTCTTACGTAAGTGAGGCCCCTTTGGGGGTGGGGTTTGGGGCAGGAAACCCCTGTTGTCCAGGCTTTCACTGTGCCAGGCCTTTATGTATATCAGGGGTATCACTCCTGGGTAGAGTTTGTTATCTCTACTTTACTGATAAGGGAACACACAGAGGCTTGCCAAGAGCTGCCCAGTGAGGAAGGGGCAGAAATGGAATTTGAACCTAAGCCTTTCTGACACTACAAGGTGTCCTCTGAGCTCTGGGTAATACATTAAATTGAGAAAATGGGACTCGTTTATTCCCAGGGCATGTTGTAAGCCCAAGAAGAAATAGGGCAGTTCTCCCCAGGTTACACATGAGAAGAGCGAGGCCCAGACTGGTCAGAGCCAAAGTAGTTGCTGCTTCTAGGGTGACAAGCACAATAATCCTGAGTTTTCCAGATTCACATCCTATCACATCCCTTTCTGTGCCTCTGCACTGGCCATCTCTGTGACACAGGCACTCCCGTCTCCCAGCCTTTGCTTGTGTCCATTCCCTGCACACTAAGGGCACTGTTTCATCTTCCATGCATCCTGAAATTCTTCTTCTGCAAAACCCAACTCAAAGGCTACCTCTGCCAAAAGCCTTCCCAGACCACTCCATCTTCACATCAGAATTCATATTTCTCCAGCCTGGGCAACATAGCAAGACTCTGTCTCTAAAAAAAAAAAATTTTCAGGCACGGTGGCACATTCCTGTATCCTAGCTACTTGGGAGCCTGAGGGGGAGGATCACTTAAACCCAGGGGGTTGAGGTTGCAGTGAGCCATGATTACCCTACTGCACTCCAGCCTGGGCCACGGAGCGAGACTCTGTCTAAAAAAAAATTGATGTTCCTGCTGGGGCTCAGCAGGTGTTTGAGTCTCATCAGGCACTGAGGCTTATGGGACAGATAGGGAGCCCAAAAGGCAGGGACCAGATCCCGAGAATCCCTGTGTGTACTAATGTCCCTGGCTCCCCAGTCTTGCCTGTCGTCCTACATGGGAAGTGGCCACTGCTTCTGGGAAGATGGCACCAGCCCGGCCACAACCAGATGAGCTGGAGCTGACCTCCTCCCACCAGTGCATGGCCCTGGCCCTGTCACTGCAGACACAGGTGCCCTTGCATGTGTGGACCAGCCCCGCTGAGGAGGCTGGACTTGGAAAGCAAATTAGCAACCACGTGGTTGTCCTCTCACTGGTTTAGGTGGGTCTCCCACCCATGACCAGATTCCATGGTTTTCCTAGTCACACTTATGTCCTAAAAGGTCTGGTCCCATTGAAGTAAAAACTGGCTGGGCTCGGTGGCTCAGCCTGTAATCCCAGCACTTTGGGAGGCTGAGGCGAGTGCATTGCCTGAGCCCGTGGGTTCCACACCAGCCCGGGCAACTTGGCGAGACCTCTTCTCTACAATAAATCAAAAATTAGCCGGGCATGGTAGCAAGCCCCTGTAGTTCTGGCTACTTGGAAGGCTGAGGCGGAAGGATCACCGGGGCCCAGCAGGTTGACGCTGGGGTGGCCATGAGCATGCCACTGCACTCTAGCCTGGATGATGGAGTGAGATTCCCACTTAAAAAAAAAAATGAAGTAAAAACTTTGGCTCTGCTTCTGAAGAAAGCTTTTATTAGGATAAGGAAGTTGCATTAGGAAGAGGGGGAGCTATGGTCGGATTCATTCTCCTTATTCCATCACCCATCCCTCACACTGCCAGAGCTAGCTTGCTTTTGCCTTCTTTCTTTTTTTTTTTTTAAGTTGGAGTCTCACTCTGTCACCCAGACTGGAGTGCAGTGGCCATTCCCGGCCACCCCAGCCTCGACCTGCTGGGCTCCGGGGATCCTTCCGCCTCAGCCTTCCAAGTGGCTGGAACTACAGGCATGCACCACCATGCCCAGCTAATTTTTTGATTTATTGTAGAGATGAGGTCTCACCAAGTTGCCCAGGCGGGTCTGAACCCGTGGGCTCAGGCAATCCAATCACCTCAGCCTCCCAAAATGCTGGGATTATAGGCTGAGCCACCGAGCCCGGCCGCTTTTGCCTTCTTTCTTCCTTGCTTCCTTTCTCTCTCTTCCCTAACTCCACTCCTCCCTCCCAGGATTCTGACTCCTCCAGGACAAGCAGGTGAGGGAGGATGATGGGAAACAGGCCATATATTACCTGTGTCCAGAGCTGTTTCTTCTGTCAGTGCCTTGCATGGGGCAGATGCCCAAGGACTGGGCATGGGGGCATTTTTGTGGGTGTTTCGGGGCCTCTGGGCCTGGCTTTTGCATTCTTCAATCCCTTGGTGCAGGGGCTGCCTTTCCAGCTGGGCCCTCTTGTCCTGTAGGCAGCCCTGTGGGGGCTGTCTTCTCATGGTCATCATGTCTCCCCTCCACAATGTGCATTTGACTCCCGAAGGAGGTTAGGGTGCAGCTACCCCTACTGCTCTCCGTTCCTCTTAGCCCAACACTTCATACTGTTCTCTCTGCATCTCCACCCTCAGATTTCCCTGGGGGGATTCAGGCCCCAGGATCCATGTTCCCTGAAGGCCAGATGACATACATCTGGGTGTCCCAAGGATGCCCTTTGTGAATGCCCCTTGGGTCGTCCTGGCGTGGGAGGGTCAGCACTTAGCTGGCCTCTAGCTGGGGAGAAAGACCAACTTCCTTCTTGGCAAGCACTGCCCCCTCTGGGGGGGGATTGCCCAATGCTCCCCCATTTACTTTAAGAAAAGGACTCAATAAGTCCCCTGGTCTGATGCCTATACAGGCTGGTGGGAGCACATGGAACAGTTCCTCTTCTCTCATCAATCCTGAAAGTCTGTCCAGTGCCTCTCTTCAGGTGTGGGCACTGCTCACCTGTTGACCTCAGCCTTAGGCTTCAGAGGAAATTCCTGGAATTTAGAAAAGTCCTCTTATCATTCCCTTCTGCACATGCTTTTCTGACTGACACCTTTATGAGGAAGGATTTTTCTCATCCCTCTTGATGGATAGGGAAACGGAGGCCCATAGTCAGTTTAGTGGGACAGACAAAACTCCGCCTTAGTTCCAAAAACTCCAAAAAGTCTGTGTCCTTCATGCCGTATTGACTCTTGTCACCCCCATGAAAGAGAAACAGAGCTTGGCATATACTAGGCATTAATAAATGCCTCAACGCTTATTGACTGAGGTGTGGGCAGTGACTTGGGGTGGGGTGGGTGGGGTTGGTGGGGTCTGACCTCGCAGGGAGGCTGAGGCCCAGGCAGATGGAGGCCCCGGAAAAGCTGTTTCTGCACCAGTCGGCTGGGGCCCCCTGCCAGCTCTGCTTCTGCCACTGTCTTGGCCGGCTCTGGGAAGCGGCTCCTTGGCTGGGTTTCGGGGACACAGCTGCCCCCCCATCCCGTGGTCTGGCACTTCTCCAGAGCTGAATGGCTCATCTAGAAATGACTTTGCGTCTTGGCCGACAGAGCCAGCTGGAGAAATTCATCTCTAGGCCTCCCCCGGTGTGGGGGCTGAGGGGCGGGAAGGGCGGGCAGGACCAGGATGCATCCATCCTCCAATGCTGGCCTGGCATGGGACCCAGTGGTGTTGAGCCTCTGTGGTCAGAGCAGTAGCCCTCCAGAGATGATGCAGGTCCTGCTCTGCCCTGTGGTTCTACCTGTATCTCTCTGTGGTTCCCCGGATGTTCTGACCTGAGATTCAGCCTCCTCCTCCCTACCAGCTGTCAGTCTCAAAGCCCTTAACATCTCCCAAATCTAGCCTCTCCTCCCCATTGCCTCTGCCCTGTACTGGCTCATGCCTTGCTTTCTTTATCCAGGACTGTTCTGGAAGCCACCTTCCTGTTCTCCTTGTCTTCTTGCTCACCCAACACAATCTGTTCTGTTCTTTGCACACTGCCAGAGCTAGCTTGCTTGCCTCCTTCCTTCCTTCCTTCCTCTTTCTTTTTCTCCACTTCCTCACTCTCTTCCGCCTTCCCTCCCTCCCTCCTTCCTTCCTTCTTTTTATTTACTTTTTTTTTTTAAGATTGGAAAATATAGTTTATTTAAAAAGTAAACTAGAGGGAGAGAGGATTCAAGGAAGGGAAGGGGACCAAAGCCAGAAAGCATGGCGATGGCCATAGCTCAAAGAGCACATGGCCACACCAGAGTCTAGTAAGGCAATGGCCCTTTCCTTCTTTTTAAATGAGATAAGGTCTTGCTATATTGTCCCAGCTGGTCTCAAACTCCTGGGCTCAAGCGATCCTCCCCACTCAGCCACCTGAGTAGCTGGAATTACAGACATGAGCCACTGTGACTAGTTTACAAAGTGAGCTTTCTGACACCATGGCCCTTCCCTGAACAAAAGCCTTGCATGGTTCCCTGGTGCCTTTGGAACTAGGTCTAATTCCTCGTCCTAGCATTCAAAGCCCCTCACAAACTGTCCTGATAGTCTTAGGAGCCTTATCCCTCTGATCTAGTCCTGCCACGCAGGACACTTCCTGATTCCTAGATCATGCCTCATGCTTCCCATTCCCTCTTTTTCTCCACCTCCAGCCCCTTCCCCAAATGCCAAAAACATTCTGGTCCTTCAATGACCAGATTAGAACCATCTCTCCATGGAGCCCTCCCAGATTGCTGGCCTGCCCTCTCCTCCTCCCATCCTTAGTATTCCTCAGTGCTGGCTTCCTTGGGTCCTGGATACTTATGCTCTGACTTCTTTCCCAGGCCTGCTGTGAGTTTTAGCAGGGCGCAGGTCTGGTTCTGATCTTTCTCAGCACTCCAGCTCGAAGCACAGGGTCAGGCACTGGGGTTGGGTTAGGGTAAAACACTGTTTGCTGAGTCAAGAGTTAGGTGATGATATCTACGTTTGCTTATTTATTCAACAAGGATTTATTGAGTGCCAATTAAATGGCATGCTAGTTTAAATGCTGTGGATATATCAGTGAATAAAACAGACCAACATATCTCTGTCTTTAGAGACCTTACATTCTAGTTGGGGGAGATAGACAACAAGTAAGATACATAAGTCAAAGTCACGCTATTTCAGATGGTAATAAACGCCTAGAAGAGAAATAGTACTGGGAGGAGAAATAGGGATTGTGTGAGTACTGGGGAGAGAGGTTTGCAATTCTATGTAATGTGGCCAGAGAAGCCTCACTGAGAAGGTAGTGGTTGAATAAAGACCTGTAGGAGTGAATTATGTGGATATTTGGGGGAACGGTGATCCAGGCAAAGGGAACAACTGTCAAGGCTCTGAGTCAGTGTGTACCTGGTGGATTTGAAGAATGGGAAGGAGGCCACTGTGGTTAGTGCAGAGGGAGAGAAGAGAAAGAGGGAGGTGAGGATGGAGAGATGATGAGTGCCAGCTCACCTAGGGCCTTGTGGGCATCAAGTGAGAGACAGGGTTTTGTTCTAAGAAGTGGCAGATCTGGCTTTTGTCTTTTGTGTCCATTGAGATGATCATGTGGTTTTGTCCCTTATTCTATGACCATAGTTTACATGGACTGATATTTATATGTTTATCCAGGTTTGCATTCCTGGGATATATTCTCCCTTGGTCATGGTGAATAATTATTTTTATATGTTGCTGGGTTTGACTTGGTAGTATTTTGTTGAGGTTTTTGCATCGATAGTCATAGGGAATATTGGTCTGCACTTTTCTTTTCCTGGTTTTGGTATCAGGGTAATGGCTTCAGAATGAGTTGGCAAGCATTCTTTCCTCTTTTATTTTTTTGGAAGAGTGAAGGAAGAACTTGTTAATTCATCTTTAAACATTTGATAGAATTCACCAGTCAAACCATCTGGTTCTGGGCTTTTGTTTGTAGGAAGCTTCTGATCACTAACTCAATATTTACTTGTTATAGGTCAATTCAGATTTTCTATTTCTTCATGAGTCAATTTCAGTAGTTTATGTCTTTCTAGGAATTTGTACATTTACTTTAGGTTAATCTAACTTGTTGGTACATAATTGTTTATAATATTTTCTTATACTCTTTTAATTTTTGTAAGGTTTGTAGTAATGTCCCCTCTCTTATTCCTGATTTTAATAATTTGAATCTTTTTTCTTGGTCAGTTTATCTAAAGGTTTGCCAACTTTGCTGGTCTTTTCAAAGAACCAGCTTTTGGTTTCATTTATTTTTTTCCTATTGTTTTTCTATTATTGGCTTATGTTTAAGAGAATCACTCTGGCTCCTCCATTGAGAATAGACTAGGGGCAAAGGCAGAGGCAGACAGAAGAGTGAGGAGGCTGTTGCTAGAATGCAGGTGAGATGATGGGGCTTGGACCAGAGTGGCAGTGGTGGAGGTGGTAAGAAGTTGTTGGATTACAGATGTATCTATTACAGGTAGAGCTATCAGAATTTCCTGATGGATTTGATGAAGGTTATGAGAGAAAGAAGATTTCAAGGCGAGTTCCAGAATGTTGAGCAGCTAGAAGGAGAGAGAAGCTATTAACTGAAGTAGGAAGGTGAGCAGGCGCAGTAGGTGTTTTTGGGGAAAGGTCAACAGCTTGATTTTATACATTCAGAACTTATTTGAAAGAGGAGGTTGACATACAAGTGGAGGTGCTGGTAGAGTTGAATTCAGGAGTCTGAAGTCCAGGGAACCTGAAATCACACCTAAGAATTAAATGAGTGGGGATGGTTGCAATCAACTATGGTGGATGTCGTTAGGTTTTGGGGAGCTAAGGAGGTCAGCATTAGATGAGATCGGGCATGTTCAGGGTGGTATGGCAATAGATGAGAGTCAGCATTTGAAAGGGTATCCAAAGGGGGCTGAACAATTGGCTTCTGCCAGGCTTCAAAACAGGAAGAGCTACTTTATCCTTTTCTATCCATCCATCCTTCATCCATCCATCCATCCATCCATCTTCCTTCCATCCATTTACCATCCATCCATCTTCCATCCATCCATCTTCCATCCATTCATCTTCCATCCATCCATCCATCCATCATCCATCCATCTATTCATCTATTCATCCATCCTCCATCCATCTATCCTCCATCCATCCATCATCCATCCATCCATTATCCATCCATCCATACATCTCTTCCCTTCTCAGAATGGAGAAACTAAAGTCCTTCCTGCACTATCTCTGCTGCTGAAGGAGCAAGTCCTGGGGAGATAGACTTCATGCTCTTCTTGGGAAGGGCCCATGGGAAGGTGGGCTTGTGTGCTCTTGTATACATGCATCTAAGCATGAATGCATTCAGGTCTGTGAATGAGTGTATATATGTGCACTCTTGCATGTATACATCTCTGAGTATATTCATGCTAAAAGTATATCATGTGTACATGTATTTTTGTGTTAATTTGTATACATATATGTACATGGTGTGTATGAGTATATATGTGCTGCTTTGTATACATGTCTGTGCATGAATGTGCGCATATGAGGGCATGCAGATCCTTGCGTGGGATGTGTGCGCGCATGTGCTTCTGCAGCTGAGTATAGCTTTTCTCCTACTTTTGTGGCTGTAACTACATTGTGTGGGAAGGAGGGTTTTTGGTGGCAGTGTGTCTGCTCCCAACTTTCCTAAAGTAGGAGCCAAATCATGGAAATAAGGTTTTCTGAGCATATAAAGTCTGACCTGGGGCCTTCCCTTGGGGAGCCCATGCCCTCTGGCCACCTGCAGGCACAGAAGGTTCCATCTCGTCCATCTTTCCAGTCCCCTTGGCGAGGGAAGTGGACTTCCCGGCTGTTAATTAGGGTCCAGACATGCACCCAGCAGGTCTTGGCTCACATTCCCTTCCTTGGCCTTTTTCCCAGAGCTGCTGTCCTTCAGAGGAGAAGGCGCTTATGCTCAGAGGAGGGACTGAGCCCAAGGCAGGGGCTTCATCACTGCTGACCTGGTGGCTGGAGGATGTGGCTGAATGTTGGCAGTCCCCTCTCGGGTGGGTTCTGTGGTCGAGACGGAAGGGCAGGAGTGGGAGCATGGGAGATCATGCACTGAGGTGTCTGAAAGACCCGGATGTCATTCCTGCTTCTTCACTTACTAGCTATGTGACCTAGGGCAAGCTCTTGACCTTGCTGAGCCTCAATTTTCTCAGCAATGAAATGGGAACACGACTACTTGCCTCTTGATTTTATTGAGGAAATAAATGATCTTTTGAGCCTACTGTAATTACTATGGATAAGTGATGAAACTTAGTGCCTTAAAACAACAAAAACGGCATCATGTGGCCCAATGGCGTCCAGGGAACCAAGCTGCGGGCAGCTGGGCGTGGACCCTCAGGTTGCCAGGGCCCAGGCGCTGGGGGCTGCGGAGCCACCTCGGGGTCCGCTGCCGCCAAGCATGTGGGAGGTGCCCCCTGGCCTGGCGGCTGACTTTGCCATAGCTGACCACCCTGGTCAGGAGAAAGAGACTAAGAAGGCCCAGGATTGACCAGCCAGTGGAGCGCAGAGCATCCTTAATGACAGTCCCACTGATGGTGAGAGTGCTCACTCTGGAGAGGAAGATTTTGCTGTGGATGATGAGAATTCTGATGGAGAGGTGAATACCTGGGAGCTGTCAGAAGGGACAGACTGTCTGTCTAAGGAACGGACTGGTGATCTTTTACATGAGGACTGGGACTTGGAGTTGAAAGCAGATCAAGGGAATTCATATGATGCTGACAACATCCAGGAGAGCATTTCTCAAGAGGTCAGACCCTGGATTTGCTGTGCCCCACAAGGAGACATGATCTATGACCACAGTTGGCATCATCCGCCTCCACTGATACCCCATTATTCCAAGATGGTCTTTGAAATGGGACAGTTTGTAGATGCCAAAGATTGAGTGTGGTGCTTTCAGCCTCTGGGTGGGTGGCCCCTCCAGGTCTAGGTCTCTTTTCCTGTCTTGGTGAGATGTCATATCTGAGAAAATGTTCCCAGGGATCTCTGAGTCTGGGGTACACAGACTGATGTTAAATATGACCCTGCTGTACTCTCAGTTCTGTCATTGTTTTTTTTTTGTTTTGAGTTGGAGTCTCACTCTGTCGCCCCGACTGGAGTGCAGTGGCCGCTCCCGGCCACCACAGCCTCTACCTGCTGGGCTTCGGTGGTCCTTCCGCCTCAGCCTTCCAAGTAGCTGGAACTACAGGCATGCGCTACCACGCCCGGCTAATTTTTTGATTTATTGTAGAGATGAGGTCTCGCCAAGTTGCCCAGGCGGGTCTCGAACCTGCGGGCTCAGGCAATCCACT
>CAUYQG010041887.1:0-12001 GCA_963574415.1 Tarsius wallacei | reverse complement strand
TAAGACAAATGTAATTAAATACATCAATAGTTATTTTTTAAAAAAAACCCACACGATTATATCACTAGATGCAGAAAAAGCTTTTAATAAAAATCCAGCACCCCTTCATGATAAAAACCCTTGAACATCTAGGCACAGGTGGAACATACCTCAAAATAGTAAAAGCCATCTATGAGAAACCCACAACCAGTATACTCCTAAACAGACAAACATTGGAACCATTTTCCCTGAAAACTGGAACAAGACAAGGATGCCCCCTCTCACCCCTCCTGTTCAACATGGTTTTGGAAGTCCTAGCTAGAGCAATCAGAGAAGAGAAGGTGATCATGGGTGTCCAAATATGAAAAGAGGAAGTCAAGCTATCTCTCTTTGCAGATGACATGATTGTATACCTGGAAACCCAAGAGAATCTGCCAAAAACCTCCTTGCACTGATAAAGGACTTTGGCAAAGTCTCAGGATATAAAATAAATGTACAAGAGAAAATTGCCAATCTATACACAAATAATAAACAAACAGAAACCCAAATAAAAAGCACAATTCCATTTACAAAAGCCACAAAAAAATGAAATACCTTGGCATCTTCCTAACCAGAGATGTAAAAGACATTTACAATGAAAACTACAAAACACTGGCTCAAAAAAAAAAAAAAAAATCAAACACGACACAAACAAGTGGAAAAATATTCCATGCTCATGGATTGGAAGCATCAACATTGCTAAGATGTCCATTTTACCTAAGGCAGTCTACAGGTTTAATGTAATACCCATCAAATTACCAGCAACATTCTGCTCAGACCTAGAAAAAAACAATACAGGGATTCATATGGAAACATAAATGACCAAGAATAGCCAAAACAATCCTCAACAACAACAAAAAAAAGCAGGAGGTATCACACTACCAGACTTAAAACTATATTATAAAGCTACAATAATCAAAATAGCCTGGTATTGGTACAAGAACAGGCATATAAACCAATGGAATAGAATTGAGATTCCAGAAGCAAAACCTCAATTTCTCAACCAACTTATCTTCAACAAAGCTTCCACCACCCACTACTAGGGAGAGGTGAACCTATTCAGCAAATGGTGCTGGGAAAACTGACTGAGCACATACAGAAGATTAAAACAGGACCTCCACTTATCCCCATACACAAAAATTAACTCTAAATGGATCAGAGACCTAAATGTAAAACCTCTAACTGTAAGAACCTTGAAAATCCAGGAGACACTCTTATGGAAGTTGAAACTGGCAACCAATTCCTGATCAAAACCCAAGTGCCCAGGCCATAAGAGATAAGGTAGACAAGTGGGACCTCATTAAACTGATACGCTCCTGCAAAGCCAAATAAACCATCAAGAGAGCTGGGAGACAGCCTACAGACTGGGAAAAAATATTTGCTAACTCCATGTCTGACAAAGGCCTAACATTAAGGATATACAAGGAACTCACATCTGCTGAAAAAAAAAACAAACAAACATCCCTATTACAAAGTGGGCTAAAGATATAAATAGACACTTCTGAAAAGAAGACATAAGAGCAGCCAACAGATACATGAAAAAATGTTCACCCTCACTAGTCATCAAGGAGATACAAATTAAAACTACACTGAGATACATCCTAACTCCAGTCAGAATGGTGATCATCAATAACTCAAAAAATAACAGATGCTGGAGAGGATGTGGCATAAAGGGAACACTCCTACACTGTTGGTGGGAGTGCAAACTACTTCAGCTTCTGTGGAAATCAGTGTGGCGATTCCTAAAAGTTCTAAAAATTGACCTTCCATATGACCTGGCAATCCCCCTACTGGGAATATACCCGGAAGAACTCAGGTCACTCTACAAAAAAGATACGTGCACACGTATGTTTATCGCAGCATTGTTCACAATAGCAAGAACATGGAACCATCTGTGCTGTCCATCAAAAGAAGACTGGATTAAAAAAATGTGGTACATATACACAATGGAATACTACACAGCCATAAAGAAGATCAAATCATGAACTTCACAGCAACCTGAACGGAATTTCAGTTTATAATATTGAATGATCTCTCACAGAAACAAGTGCTGACTATTACATGTTCTCACTCATAAGTGAACCTTGAATGACTACCATATTACTATAAGAAAAGGATTGAAAGTGACGGGAAACTGCGGGGAGGGGGTCGGGGGTGGGGAGAGGGGATTGACAGTAGTCGTTATCTGCCTGGGGAAGGGGGGCACACCTCATCCATAAGGGTACCTGCACGATGAATATTTGTATACCTATCCCTGAATTGTGCCCCACAATTTTAAATGAAAATTAAAAGAGGAAAAAAAAAAAAAGAAACAGGACCCCTACCTATCAACATACACAAAATATAAAACCTCAAACTATAAGAATCTTAGAAAACGCAGGAGACATTCTTATGGAATTTGGAACTGGCAACGAATTCCTATTCTGAACCCTAAATGCCCATTCCTTAAGAAATAAGATAAACAAGTGGGACCTCATCAAACTAACGAGCTTCTGCAAAGCAAAAGAAAACACCAAGAGAGCAAGGAGACAGCCCAGAGAATGGAAAAAATATTTGCCCACTGTATATCTGGATCTACAGAAACTCAAATGTTCCAAAAGGAAAAAAAACAAACAGCCTTATTAAAAAGTGGGCAAAAGGTATGAATAGACACTTCTCAAAAGAAGGCATACAAGCAGTCAACAGATACATGAAAAAATGCTCAGCCTCATTAATCATCAAAGAAATGCAAATCAAAACTACATTGAGATACCACCTAACTCCAGTCAGGATGGCCATCATTAATAATTTAAATAACAACTGATGCTGGAGTGAATGGGATGGAAAAGGAATACTTCTACATTGGTGGTAGGACTGAAAATTAGTAAAATCTCTTTGGAAAAGAGTTTGGCAATTTCTAAATGATCTAAAAATTGATGTTCCACACAACCCAGCAATCTCCCTTCTGGGAATACACACCAAGGAACTCAAATCATTCTACAAGAAGATTCCTATGCATGCATATTCATTGCAGCACTATTCACAATAGTAAAAACATGGAGCCAACTGTGCTGCTCATTGAAAGTGAACTGGTTAAGAACTCAGGGTATATATACATGATGGATTATTATATAGCCATAAAGAGGGACACAATTATGAACTTTGAAGCAACTTGGATGGATTTAGAATCTATCATACTCAGTGATCATCACAGAAACAAAGAAACGAGTGTTCTCACTCATAAGTGGATCCTGAACATTTATCATAATACTATATGGAAGGAATTGGCAGTAGCGGGACACTGACAGGGGAAAGGGGGTGGGGGGAGCACATATCATCAATAATGGTACTTGATCTCAACCAGGTGAGTGAGGATCAATGTGAGGCACAAACTTCACCTGTATGGTGACCACTTATGTACCTAATCCTGAATCACACCCCACATCCTAAAAAAACAAAACAAAACAAAATAAAACAAAACAAAACAAATGCAGGAATTTGTGGGGGAAAAGTGCTAAAAAAAAAAAAAAGATGTATATGTGTATGTTGGAAAGGGAGCAGGGAGAAGGATTTACCTTGAAAAAATGCTAGGTATTACACAGGCAGGACAAAATCATTTGCTGTAGTGGTAAGAACTGAAAATCATTTGCTAACAGAAATAATTTGCTGTAGTGGTAAGAACTAAAAACTGATTTTAAAGTTCATGCGGCAGTGAAAGATATTGGAGTTGCGGTCCAGCCAGCATGACACCTAACTGAACATCTCAAAGATTCACCTAAGCTCCAGAAAGACTGCATTGGATATGAAAACTATTCTCAAGGGGCAGGAGGATGCACTGAGTTGGGATTGGCAGTTGAGGGAAACTGCTAGGGGAGGGAGGGGCATACCCCATCAACAAGTGTACCTGCATAATCAATGTTTGCATACTTAACTCTGAATTGTACCTCACATGTTTATAATAAAAAAAAATTAAAAAAAAGAAAGAAAACTAAAATCCTGTCCTAAAAGAAAATGAAACTTGACCTATCAAAAACAAAATTATCCATCAGTAGTTTAACTGCTTCTCAGAATAAAATTTAACAATTGGGCAACCCCTTTAGGGCTCCTCCCACTGTGGGAGCTTTTCTGTCCTCTCAATAAATCCTGCATTCAAAAAAACAACTGATGCTGGAGAGGATGTGGCAAAAAGGGAATACTCTACACTGGTGGTAGGACTGAAAATTAGTAAAATCTCTTTGAAAAGAATTTGGCAATTTCTAAATGATCTAAAAATTGATCTTCCCTACGACCCAGCAATCCCCCTTCTGGGAATACACACCGAGGAACACAAATCATTCTTTAAATAAAGACAACAATATCTAGACTATAAAGTGTACTATCTGCAATGTTAAATATATAGCTAAAATTTACAAGACATACAAAGAAATTGGAAAATATGAATATTAAGAGAAAAGCAGTTAATTGAAACACATTCCCCCCCCCAAAAAAAAGTGCAAAGCAATTCTTTGACAAATACAGCAACATAATTCAATGATGAAAAAAGTTTATTCAACAAGTATTGCTGGAACAACTAGGTATCTACATTAAAAATGAACTCAACCCCTACTTCTCACCATACCTAATAATTAACTTGAGATGGATCACAGGCCTAATAATAACAGCAAAAGTACAAAGCTTCCAGAGGAAAGCATAGGAAGTTACCTTTTCAATCTGGAGGGGAAAAACATTTATTATTTTAAAAAGGACACAGAAAAATAAGTATATAAGTCACACTTCATTAAAATTAAAAGTATCTGCTTATATAAATATATCATTCAGAAAATTAGTAGGTAAAATAGGGGCTGAGAAAAAAAGCTACAAAAAATATACCAAAGAATTACACCCAGAATATATGAAAAAACCTCTATAAATCAATTAAGAAAAAGGAAAATAATCATTTTTTTAAATGGTGAAACCCTTGAATAGACACAACCAAAGAAAGTACAGACAGGCAGTAGTGGGAATCTGCTTGGAGAGAGGGGGACATTCCTCATCAGCAAGGGTACCTGCATAATGAACATTTGTTTAACTAATCCTGAATTGTACCCCATATCTTTAAAATAAGAATTTTTTAAAAAGAAAGTACAGGCATCACCAATAAACACTTATACAGTGGTTTAACATCTTTCTTCATCAGGGCAATGCAAAATAAAACCACAGTAAGATAACTCAATAAGATACTAAACAATTTCCGACATACAGCAATTGAAACTATCATACATTCCTGGTGGGGGCGAAAAATGTCACAACTACTTTGGGAAATAGTTTTGTCAGTTTATTTTAAAGTTAAACATGCATCTACTCTATTGTCTAGCAATTACCTTCTGACGTAAACTTTTACCCAAGAGAACTGAAAATTTAAGTCCACAAAAAGATGTGTAAGTATTTCCATAGGAAATTTCCATTCATAAGCCCCAATCTGAAAACAATCAAATTATTGTTCAACGTGGGAGTAGATAAACAAATTGTGATATATTCATACAATAAATTACACATCAGGAAAAAAACTACTAGTATAAATAATATGGTAGAATGTTATATGAACACTAAACAAAGAAAGGTAGAGGCAAAAAAAGAACATATTGTGGTTGCTTCTAGGAGTGGATTGACTGGGAGCAAGAATTTTGAGGGGAAGGAGGAATTAGTCCCTTAAATTCATGATTCTTTAATAAACTTTTAATGGGTAACTACTCTATGTCTGCAAGGAAACGATAAGTTAGACAAGTTTGTTTACTCATCTTCATTAGTCTATTCATTTCACAGGTAAATGGTACATGACTTTTAAATAAAAATGTTATTGTTACTTTGCCTTACCTCCAGATAGACATGGAAGTAGTAATATTTTTTAAGTGGAAAGAAAGTTTTAATTAAGTTATTTTAGCATGCTTTATTTTACAGATGTATTATTAGTAAATACCGTTAACCCATGTATTTAAAACAACTCCTTACCATATTTGACACAGAAACTCAAAATTCTATTATTTTAAATATATATAGGTATATGTATTATTCTTAACTTACCAGAAAGACAATTGTTGCTGACATCTAGTTTTTCCAAAGAAACAAAATGAAAAAGTGGTACAATTTTTGTCAAACTGAAAATAAAAACATAGAATTCATAAAAACCTTTAACAGTATTGTTCTTAATATAACTGTAACTACAAAACAATACATTCACATAATACAATTATATAATTGTAGTTGATTTGTATGCAATTATATGAAGAATTATAATTGTACAAAAATACAATTATAACATTTAACAACAGTGCTTATAAAAATGCAATTATATGACTTTTAGTATTTATAATGGAAGATTCCTATTCATTTTAAAAAATTATTATAAAATTGCCAATTTCAATCACAAGTATCATGAACTTTGATGAGTATTTGCTATTTAAATAAAAATAAGTTTCTTAATTCTTATTATTTTGTTTTGTCTGTGTATTTAGTCAAATTTACAGATAATTTATATTATCAATTTTTTTCTCCCTGATTAAAACACAGTAGCCTAAACCCTTAAAATACAAACATAAAATTTCACTTACTTTCACTTTTCAACAGGAGAACTGATTAGAGTCATTAGTTTTATTTTTAAATTTAAAAAATATTTGTTTACTAGATTGAAAGTATTATAAGTACTGTAAGTATCCAAAATTAGCGTGGGCTTAATTTTAAGCTTGAAATATGCACAATATATTTAAAATTAGCTCATAAAACATAATATTATAAAATAAACTACATCAATAGAATTGACTTCAATTTGGCAAAAATATACTGATACTTAAAATTAATATCCATTAATTAGGCATATTAAATCTAACAATAATCAACTTTCTTCTTTTAAAAGTTTTTATCATTTCTAAGTTTTAATTGTCATTAAGAACCTATGTTTAAGCAAAAACAAGCGATTTTCAAAATATACACATAATTGCAAACAAAAGCTATGAAAGAAAAATTAACTCTAGGTTGATTTGTATTTCCAACTAAGTCTATACTTACTCCGTAACATAATATCACATTACTGCAGCTATTTGGAAATTAAAATTAAGTCAGCTCTTCTGAATATTTAAATAAGACAAAAACTTCTTTGCATAAAATATAGATTAATCACAATTAGAAAAGTCTTCTGAATTAATCTGTCTATAAATGTTGAAATTCCATAACTGTTCAAAATGTGCTTTTGCTAAATGAGTATCTCTGTTACTTTTTTTAAAGATATGCATTAATTTCCACTTCTTTAGCTTTCTTGCTTTTTTAATACTCTCCCTCCAGTTGTCCGACCGGAATTTTGTACCTCTTTATTTCTACTGCAGTAGAAATAACTCCCTGCAATATATGAGGGGTATTAATCTAATATCCTTTTTTAAATTTTATTTTTATTTATTTTAAAGACGTGGGGTACAATAAGGATTAGTTAGATAAGAGGTCATCACATAGGTTAAGTTTGGGCCTCCCTTCAGAGTGACACTGTGACTGGAAGCCTCATGGGGTCTGGCACAAGTCTAACCCTGGCACTGACTGTAACTCCTCTTTTCTACTGTCCTGTTCTGCATTAGCAGAGAGAAAGAAGATACACTGCTGATGAAATATCAGACTAAATAATGAGGCAGGGAGAAGTATTGAAATACTGCCCATTCTAAGAACAATTATTACTATTCATATTAAATCTATATAATATCTTTTCTTAGAAACGGTCTCCAGAGTGAAAAATATCCAAGGTAATGAGAGAAAATGTAAGAAGACACTGGTTATTACATTAATACATAAATTGTATTATTTGTACATACACTCTATAACAGTAAAAGTGGAAATGTCACATGGATATTGAAGAAGAGAAAAGAAGGACAGGAAAGGGGAAGAAGGGAAAAGGGAAGAGGGGAATGGGAGGGGAAGAGGGAGGGGAGGAAAGGGAGGAAATAGGAAGTGGGGGAGAGAGAGAGACGAACTTAAAACTTTGTCTATACATAATTGGTGGGTTTAATTCTTAATTTTATGACATTTCCTATTCAAATATGTTCTAAGTAATTGTTGCGAGTAATAAATTTAAATTGTTCAATTAAAAATACATTTTAATAAATGTATTTATTAACAGAAAAATTATTTTTGTACTATACATTTAGTATATTTATACCAAATTTTTGCCCTTCTATTGAAAGAATTTTGAAAGATTAACAGCTAATGATATATTAAATCCTTCAGAATATAGTTTTTTTTAGAATATCACGTTTTTAGCCAATAAGTTATATAGTAGCATATGTGTTATATGAAGACTTCAAATGAAAATAACTAATAAAGTTTTATAATTAAAAATCAATACAAATCTCCTTTGTAAAAATCAATCCAAGTAAAGAAATATCTGCTTTGATCAAATATTTTTGTAATATTGACATTTATCTTTTCAGATAACTGCACAGTTTAAACATGTTCTTTTTCTTTGGAATTTTAATCAAGAAAGCTGGCTACTCATTCAACTTTATGAATATTCATTAGGATGGTAGAAACCTAATAGTAGAATATTTTTATTAAACCTCTAGAACTTTTCCTTTCACTGACATTCTCTGTATAATTTTTCCAAGAAAATTCAAACCAGAAAGACAAAGGACATTAGTGAAAACCTAATACCATTTGACCTTGTCACATTAGCCCTGGGCATTAAAAAGATATAAATTTCAAAGACGACAAAAGTAAAAGATTTGTACTATGAGCAGCCAATGGGTAATAGTTTCCACTTTCTGCTCCTACTTAGAGTCTCACTGGTAAGAAGGCTTATAAAGTCAGAGAATCTTCCAGTAAGAACTCTGCTGAGTCAAACTTAAAACAGTCACATGTCCTGATGAAAATTTAAAACAGAAGTCAGGATGAAAGAAGTATTTCAAACAATATGTACTAAGTACCATTCTTTATATGTATTCCATTTGCGGGGGGAAAAAAGCAGATGGGCACATAATTTCTTCCTTGTGATGAAAATATTTATCAAAATATTAAAAGAAAATATATATACAGTTTAAAAGTCATACCAAACACAAATCCAAATATCACATTTATAAAATTCCTACTCCTTTGCAAAATATATTTATATACATTTTTCTCTTGGATCACCATTCAAATACCCCTTTTAAATTTGGTAAAAACTGAAGCTGAGAGAGTGAGAAGAGAGTTGCTCAGCATTGACTGATAAATTGTAGGTTCAATACGCCGAGATCTGCTGACTCTGAGTTTTCTCAAACCTAGTATGGTTCTGAAAGAGTCGATGCACATGTGAGAGCATAATGTAAAATGAATAATTTGTAGTTAATGATAGCAAGCTTATTGTAAGATAGCCTTCCTAAGTTCAAAGATTACTTTTACACTATGATTATTAGGAAATAATTTTACTATTCTATAAATCCATTTCTATCAATCACATTTCCCTGGCAGCCTTAAGGCTTCTCCCTTCATCCTATCAAAAATATTCAAAGGTTGCATGTAAAAAGAGCTCTCAGAGACCCAGAAGAAAAACAGTCATATGCAAGTGATAGTATTACCCAAAATTTCAAAGTAGCATATATTATGTAATAATTGTATTTTTTACAAAAATGAGTTTAAAAGATTAATTTATTGTACCCCAAAATGTTCTTTGAGTAAGCACATATATTACCGATTGTTGCACCCTCAAAATAGCAAATCCACCATATTCAAATGTCTTAAGACTAGGCAAACAAAATTTGAAATAGGGATCATTTGGATTAATCATCTCAATTAGCATTATCAATTCTAAAAAAATCAATGCTCTAATTTATATTATTCCCATTTTATAAAATCAATATATATGTCATATCATATTGATAGAGGAAAAAGTCTATCAGCCATTATTAATTTTAATTTTGAGAAATACAGTATTTATTTGACAATTTAAGGGGTCCAAAATATCAGACATTATTTTTCAAAAGCTGTTCTTGATTTAAATATTTTAAAATCATCTTAAATATTTTATGCTCATTAATGTGATTTGAGATCCACCTCTATAAAATGTTAGATACATCAATTCCTGTGTGGTTTATGCTCAAAACATATCTGAGTATTTAATTTTGAAACTACATTTCTTACCTGGAAAATAATCTGAAAAGATCTAATAGGCTGGTAGATGGCACAAATAATACAGTGGTATTTGACGATGCTCTTTCTAGGAACAAAATGTCTTTTTAAACCCAAATCAACTTTCATGTTTTAGATCTGATTAAAACAATTTGAAAGGATTTTTTAACACAAATTTAGTTTTCAACTGTCAAAGTGTAATAGGTGGAAGTTAAAACATTTAATGCATACATGCTATTGCAGCAGAGATTAAGAGATGATTTTATATGTTTTGGGGAAAATAGGTATATATATTCATATATAAATTAGGTTGTCCTTGTTCATGTGTTTTGTGAACATTGTATGACTCAAAGGAGCAATTTCTTATTAAAGGTGGTTCCTTTCCCCTACTCCATGTGCCTTTGATGAGGAAATTAATCATATTAGAGTGAATAGGTCTCAATGAAATATTAAGCAGAGAAGAAATACACATATTGTGCTTCTGTTTTGCTTTAGACAGACATTTTCAGCAAAGATCCAGATGTTTGGTGTTCTCAAATAGATCTTCTGAGGCAGGTACCCATTTCAATTTAATGTTAAGGTATTTTTTAAGTGTTACTTTATATCCTTAGGGAAATCAAATTTAAATTCATCTTAACAGTTACAAAAGGACATGCAAGTTGAGAGCAGATTAAAAATTATTCTTCCAGGACTTAATAAGTACCATTTGAGAGAATGAGACATCCTTCTGAAATAAGTTAACTACCTCTTGCATTTTCCAAGGACTATATTCTTTACAAATATAAACAAATCTGCCCTGAGAGATTTCTACAGGTACATATTTGAGAAGAAACAAAATGAGGATGATAAATAAACAATTAAAATTCTACTAAAATTCTGGGGCATGCCATTAATTCCCTTTAATTTTTTAAATTCTATAAAGTTATATGTATATAATTTATGTACTAATTTTGTATGCACTATCATTGAATTACTGGAGAAATCCAACTTTTCTAGTTGTTTATGAACATCACAATTTTATTTTAAACAGTCACTGCATTTATTGCTTAAGAAAAGTATGTGTTTACCTGTTTTGAGAGAGAGAAAGATTTTGTAATAAAGGCAGCCAATATGAAGAAAATGCTTCCACAGTTGAAATGCTGTTATCATCCAGATTCAATTCTCTTAGTAGAACATGATTCTTTAAGGATGGAAGCTATGTTTAAATTTGGTTCATTAGTTGATAATAAGCAAAACATGTTGTCATTTAACCAAATTAAAAAATATCGAACCTACCAAAACTAACAACAGACAGATTCTGGTAAACTGCATATCATAAATATTTTAGTATGAATAAAATTTCTATTAACTTTATAATTTTTAATATTTTTATAAAAGACTCTTCATGAAGAAATGTATTAGAATTTCACGATAGAAGGCAACTCCTTCAAGTCCCCTCCCCTTCCAATAAATCCTGTTTTCTAAAAAAAAAAAAAAAAAAAAAAAAAAATTTAATGATAGATACATTTGTTCCCACTTATAAACTGAGTTATAACTAAAAAGTTATAATTTAGTATATTTTAGTACTATGAAAAATGGATGTTAAATTAAATTTATTTATAAAATATTGTAACTGTGCTGAACATTTCTTTTTTTTTTTTTTTTGAGTTGGAGTCTCACTCCGTTGCCCAGACTGGAGTGCAGTGGCCGCTCCCGGCCACCGTAGCCTCGATCTGCTGGGCTCCGGCGATCCTTCCGCCTCAGCCTTCCTAGTAGCTGGAACTATAGGCATGCGCTACCACGCCCGGCTAATTTTTTGATTTATTGTAGAGATGAGGTCTCGCCAAGTTGCCCAGGCGGGTCTCGAACCCGCGGGCTCAGGCAATCCACTCACCTCAACCTCCCAAGG